>JBCNJP010000020.1:4468582-4613867 GCA_039602395.1 Deinandra increscens subsp. villosa | reverse complement strand
TCCTCTCGTTTTCTTTTCTGTGTTCTTCTGTTTTGCAGGGCCTGATCCTGCTGCTGTTCGTGATTAGACTTGGTGGTGATTACGTTTAGTTGTTTCTATTCGTTGTATTACTGTTTCTTTATATTGTAATTGATCAACCGATTGTTGAATCGTTACTGAATTTCCAACAATAAGCGGGTAGCTTTGTTTTCTTGGACGTGATCAAGGTGTTGGTCGGGTGTCGAGAAAATTTTAGATGGTTCGAAGAAAAAGATGTCAATAAATTTGTGGTTGATTGTTCAAGTGTTTGGACAAATTGTGGGTGTGAATATCTCAAAGGAGTTAGAGAAGAGGGGGTGCGTTTTTTGTGTTGGTTGCAGCAAAGGTGTTGATGCAAAGTGAACACAAGAAACCATGGATCAAGGTAGAAGAACTTCGCGTCTTACTCGGTATTCAAGACCTTGGAGGAACATTACAGGATTTAGGGAGTGAATAATGGGCTAATCTTGTAATATGAATTAATTAGGGAGTTAACTAGTAAATTTATTATTAGTTTTTAGTTGTTTATTAATTAAGATAATTATAAAGGGTTTTAAAGTAGGGATACAATAGCATGGGTAGAATCCTTATAAATAGGATAGGGTTTCTCTATATTCTTATACCTTCAACTATTATGTTGAAGAAGGTCTGATTTCCAACATTTAACACCCCCTCCTCCCCATATAAATTGAAGTCGGATACTCTCAAGTCTCTTTATAACCTTACACGGGGCTTTATAAAGAGAAAAATAGTAGGTAGAAATGTTATCTAGAACCGAACAGATAAGAACAAGATGACCTCCAATACTTTAATTTTTTGCTTTCCATCTCAATAACATATCTTCAAATATCTTTATGACCTGGTCCCAACTTTTAACTTTATTCATGTCGAAAAGCCCCAAATAATTATAAGGAAGCTTACCATGACTACAACAAAGAAACCTGGCCATCTCAACAACATTTTCATCACCCACATTCAAAATGTGGATAAAACATTTGTTGAGATTAACTTTGAGCCCTGACTTCATACCAAAAAGTCTCAAAAGTCTTGCCAAATTCGCTATATTACCACGACTCCAATCCCTCATGATAAGGGCATCACCCGCAAAAAAATATATGAGAAAGACGCTTGTTAACATTAGGAATATTAATACCTTGAAAAATACCCATAGATGAAGCCTTATCAAACATCCAGTGGAAAGCCTCAATAGCCAAAAGAATTAGAAAGGGAGAAAGAGGATCACCTTGTTGAACACCCCTACCACATTGAAATTCCCACGTAGGAGAACCGTTCACAAGGACCAACGTACGAGAAGCTTGGATACACCCCCGAACCCATCACCTCCACAAACTAGGAAAATTCATCTTAATTATATTTGAATCTAAAAAATCCCAATCCAACGTGTCATAGGCTTTGGCAAAATCAATTTTAAAGAGCATAGCCGAACATTTGAAATGTTTCACCAAGGATACCAATTCATTGACAACGAGGACCCCATCCAAAATATTTATCCCGGGGATAAAAGCCATTTGGTTTTCAGAAAAATCAAAGAATTAATGCATAGCTTAATACGATTAGCAAGGATGTTGGCCATCACCTTCGGGATACAACCAACAAGGCTAATGGGTCTATAATCAGAGAGAGATTGCGGGTCTTTATTTTTAGCAATGAGATGCAAAAACGCAGCCCCGCATCCTTTACCAGCGGACCCATCTTCATAAAACTAGACATAATTGAAGAAATCCAATTCAAACAAATGCCATATTTTTTTAATGGAAGCGAAATTGAAACCATCCGGGGCAGGGGCTTTATCACTACCACACGACCAAACAACGTCTTTAATTTCGACTTTAGGAAAATGAGCAATAAGGATATCACCCTCCTCACAAAGTCACAAGACAAAGATTTAATCTCATCACACCGCATGCTAGACCTCCATCCATTGGAGTTTTTGAACTTTGATTTGAAAAAAGACCATGTCTCCTTAATTTTTTCAGGATCAGAGATCCATCTATCATTGATCTTCAATCCATTAATTCTATTAGCCACCAAATTAACGTTACAAACCCATGAAAAAACGATGAATTTTCATCACCATCAATAGCCCATTTCACCCTTGCTTTCTGCTTGATATCTTCTATCCTATCTTTCTCCATTTCAACCAGCCTTTATTTTTCGATCAATTTGACTAAAAGATTTTCCTTTACCTTCCATATAAGTGAATCTATCACCGCCCATCTTGTATTCAAGAAGATCAACCTCAGATATGTCATTGTTAAACGCCTCAGCCCTTGCGGAATGAAAATCAGAGAACAAACGTTCCTGTGGACCTCTCACTTCATTTAATAAGCAAGCCTTCCATTTAATAAGATGAGTAAATTACACAAAAGGTCCTTTATGTTATAACCAAATTTCAGATTGGGTCCTTTAAGTAAAGTTATTACACTAAACATCCTTTATATTATATATTTGTTTCAGAGAACACCCTTTGTCACTAACATGGTTAAAATAATCCGTTAAGTCAGGGGTATTTCTGTCATTTTACAACCCCATTTAAATAAACATTTAAAATAAAAAATAATAAAAACCCTTTTGAAAAAGCAAATCCTCGTATGTCGTCTTCTCAAACTAGATCTTAAAATCTGGCAACTACCGATGGCGGCGACTATGTCGAAATCATAACAACGGCCACTAACGATGGTGGTGGATTTGAACTCCGATGGTTTTAGAGTGGTAGTTCTTCATTTTTAATTTCTACATCAAATGTTAACCCTATCGAATCATAAGCACAAATTATTTACGGTCGCTGACAAAATTAATGGAAATCCACTATTCGCATCTTGTTAATCTCCAACTTAAGGTTTGGATCTGCAAACGTGAATCTATCGCCAAACCCTATTTGTGAGCTATGAAGCATCCATCCAAAGAAGACGAAGAGACATCGACCTGCAATAACCAAAGCGAATCAGTCAACCGGATCTTAAATCAGCGGCAAGTCGTTGGCGTCTTCATGATCATCCACTGTCACGATACGGATACATGAACATCTTTCAAGGGATGCGAAATCACTATCGAATCTTCTCGCCGGTGGTTTTCTATTTCTAGATTAAGAGCCCTTATCGTCATTATATTCGAAATCACTATCGAATGGTGGATATAATTTCAATCTTTTAACTCCATTAACAGGTGGGAAAATGAAGCCAAGCTTAATAATAGTACTTGAAACCAGTGAGCAATTTTTGATTATTTTGACTTTAGAAGTCAAAATCGACTTGTGTAGAATTTTTTAGGAGTTTAACAGAGACGGATTCAAGTTCAAGTGAAGCTCTGGTTTATGGAATTATAAGACTAATGCCATTGATTTTGAGATCTAGTTTGAGAAGACGATTTGAGATCTAGTTTGAAAACTGAGAAGACATCTGCTTTTTTTAATGGGTTTTGATTTTTTATTTTTAATGTTTATTTAAAGAGTAAATTACACCAGAGGTCCTTGTGGTTTCTCCAAATAATGGAAGAGGTCCCCAGAGTATCAAAATTATAAAAAAGGTCCCCGCAGTTTGTATAATTGTAACATTGTAGGTCCTCATTCACTAACCCCGTTAAGTTAGGACTGTTAACTACATATCTGGAATTAAAGGGAAGGGCATATAAGTAATTTCCCTTCCCTTTAATAAAATCGTATGAAACATAAAGCCTTCCCCACCCCACCCACCTGCACTTTTCATTCCCCCAAGTTCAACCCATCGCATAGCACCGGCTCTCAAACCTAAGAAAATGGTGGAATGCTATTGTGGAAGATTTGCTCGAATTCGCACCTCCGGTAAGATTTTTTATTTCGGCTAACTTCATATCTAAAATCGGATTTGGGTTGTCAAGGTGAGTTTGTCGAATTGTAAAACCCTTTTTTTTTATTTTCAAGAATCAGGTGAGTTGACCCACTCACAATCTCTTTTGAATATTCATTCATGTTCATTTCAATGGCAGTCGTAAAGCCGGTCAAAAAAGAAATGGGAGGACGGAGAACTTCACTCTACGATTTGAGTCTTGGATACGCTTGGATATTCCTAATAACGCAGTTATTGAAATGATGGGTGAGCCACAAGCAGATAAGAAGAGTTCTTTAGACTCCGCTGCTCTGCTCATGCTCCATGAGCTTCAGAGACGTGGAACTATTATAATCGAGTAGTATGTCAAGTTGAAGAAGAAGAAGAAGGTTTCTTGCGTAAAGGATTTCTTGCGTTAAACAAGAAGGATTCTTCGTTGAAGGATTTCTTGCGTGATCGAAGAACATGCGATTTTAGGGCTTTGCGTATAGCACTGTTACATCGATTTTCTTTGCGTAATTGAAGAACCAGCTTTTTAAATTTTCATGCGTACAAATGAAGACTTAGGGTTAGGATTTGATAACTAGTGAGTGGAAATTACAAAAATGCCCATAAAGTGATTATCACATGAGGCAAATAACCTTTAAAACTAACAGACGGACCTATCGTGTTACAATTATACAAACCGCGGGGACCTTTTTCATAATTTTAATAATCTGAGGACCTCTTCCATTATTTGAAGAAACCACAAGGACCTCTGATGTAATTTACTCTTATTTAAATGAGGTTATAAAATGACAGAAATACCCCTGACTTAACGGATCATTTCAACCACGTTAGTGACAAAGGATGTTCTCTGAAACAAATATATAATATAAAGGATGTCTAGTGTAATAACTTTACTTAAAGGACCCAATCCGAAATTTGGGTAAAACATAAAGGACCTTTTATGTAATTTACTCTAATAAGATTATGCCACAGATTCTTCTTATTAGCAAAGCTCTGACCGAATAAACATTAACGACATTGATCATTTCATCACATCCCAACCACTCGACCGGAGGTAATAAAAATATTATCATCTTTAAAAGCTTTGAGGGGAATAAAACGACTCGAGTCCCAAATGCTTAAAATATCACCCGACAACCCTTGGGTTAGGTACAACATAAACACCAATGGCATCTAGTGGAGTTGGTTGAGGCTTTGGCTTGTGTTCCTAGGGACCCAAGTTCTATTCTCACTAATGACATTATTTGTCCATTGGTATGGAGGCCAATGATAGGAGATCCGGGGAGACCCGGATTCGATCCTTGAGGCGACCGGGTTTTACCATTAATTCGTCGTCGTGCCTACGGGCGGGCGAGTTAGCGGGTTTTCCCCCGGAACTGGAGTCACATGGACGCTTAAGGGCTCCGTACGGCTGGGTTGGGCCAGCTGGCGGTGGCCTTTAGCCGTTGGGTCACCCCGTACGAAGTACCTGGATTTATTCTATTCGTTGGCCGTTCAAAAAAAAAGGTACAACATAAACATACGCTTCAAATTTAAATGATGAGAAACAATTTATTTACTTAAAATAAAAAGAAAAAGGAAAGAATTAATATAATACCCTAATCAATCCTCCCTTCCCGGTTGATGAAACCATCGATTCCGATTGTGAGCCGTTGGCGGTGGTCTCTTAGAAGAACCCAGATGCTGAAATTTACAACACCCTCTTCAATCTTTGAAAAGGTAGGTCCGATCGTCCTCTCTCTTGGACATTTGTTTGTATTGATCGAGGCAACTCAGTGAGCAGTAAGTCTTATTATTTTATAAACCTCGTTTATACTTTATAAGCATAAAAAAACTAATGTCCAATTTGCTTTTTCCACTTATTTATACTCAACTAGGAGTTGCAAGCTATTAGGGACCTAACAAGAGTATTTATAGGTGTGAAATGAAGGAAAATGTTGTATTATGGGCGATGTGGGATGGGTTTAAAAGGGGGATCGCACATTTTGCAAAAGAACAACAAACACCAAACTTGTTTTCGCGATATCCGCTTCGTTATAAATTCGTTTCGCGCGCGGTTTCGCCCATGTTCATCATTTTCAGACTATTATCATACGAAATAGAGTAATCTAACATTCATGGTGTTGAGAATTGAGTTTAAACCTTGGATCTTGATGTGGGTCGAGTTTTCGAGTTTTTGAAACATACGGATGTTACACACACTACCTGGTTTAACGGATAAAGTTAACGTCTGTTAGACGAAAGAACGTAATTTGTAACAAACCATAAATATAAAAGACGTTTTTTTTTATTTCTTTAGCTTAAGGATGAAAAGTGAAATTTGAGTAATTTTCAAAGGATGTAAAATGTAATTTTCTCTTATAAAAAGGTAAAGTGACAATATTGCCCTCGCATGCCTTGCACATGATCTGATTTAATAGATAAAGTTGACGTCCGTTTGACGAAATGACGTAATTTGCAACCAAACATAAATATAAATGACGTTTTTGTTATTTCCTTTAATTTAAGGACGAAAAGTAAAATTTGAATAATTTATAAAGAACGTAAAGTGTAATTTGCTCTTAACTATTTACTTATAAATTAGTTTCATGATATTTAATCTTACTTAAAATAACATTTACAAAGAGTCTAATGTGTTATGAACATCAATACATCATGAACCGATTTTTTTGTTCACCATAAAGATTGAGCTCTCCTCTTAGGGGTGTATACTCTTTGATTTGCACGGTTTTTATGTCAAAATGAAATGGATCATCTGTATTTGCATATTGAAAACCGAAATCAAACTTAATCGAACCAAACCAAACCAGAAGTGATTTGGTTTTCTGATTTGGGCTTTCAAGCCTTTTTTGGGACTATTAGGTATTATGTTAACTATTAAGAAATTATTGACTACCATTAGGTCTCTAGATAGTTTAGGTTTTACTTTTGGTAGTCCACTAACTAAAAGAATTAAATAAACTTTATACTCTAAAAAAATAACTATATCTAATATAACATAAATTAAAATTTTAATTTAATTAATTATAAGGTCCGATTTGATTTTATACGGTTTAATATTTACGTAACCGCAAGCCAAATTATTCATTACAACTTTTGAATATTGAAAACTCAAACCACACCGTTGAAATTTAATACCAAATCAAAGCAAACCAAACCAAACCGATAGCAATGATTTGAATTGTTTAAAACTGAACGGAAACACCCCTAATGGCTAGACCTATATTATTATTATATTTATATTCAACCTGCAGGTACGTAACTATTTAAAATTATTCTAAAATTAATATCATAATTTATTATGTTTCGTCACCAACTGCCGCCAACCGTCACCATAACCGTTTCAATGTAACAAAATCGTAAGTTCATTTCATAAACCCCCTCTGTACCACCATGGAATCCAAATCCCTACAACGAACGCCATCAAAAATCACCATTACCACACACTTGAAGTTGCACAAATCCCTCTATGAAATCGAAGTAACAGTTACCCATCGATACTCCGGGCCTCGGTCTGATCGCGCAAGACACCGCAAACAAGTTCCTCTTAAACGCCGAAAGCATTTCTAGCAACTCGATGTCCGAAGATTTGTCGGAAATCGAATGGAGACTCGTCGAACTGGAGAACCAATTCGACGAGTGGAACTTGCACCATGCGGCTGTTCATGAGGATGACGGGTCGGTTTGCGAATCGTGCTTGAATAACGAGTCTGAGGGAGATGATGTGTCGATTGTTGGTGAAAAGTTGGATGGATATGAAGCTATGACGTCGCCCCCGCCCGAGGAGTCTATGCGATCTGATCGGGAAACCGGGAAGAGGCGGCGGAGGTGGTGGTGGAGGACGGTGGTTATTTTGATGCCGGCGTGTGTGGTTTTGGCGGTAAGTTATTTTGAAAAGAAGCAACATGAAGTGTTTTTGAAACCTACTTGATTTTACTATTTTTAGAGTTTTAATTAGCGTATTTGTATTCGTAGTTTTTAAATGATAGATTCAGAATTATTATATGATGTATAAGTAATCTAAAATAAGGGGAAAATGAATATTACTGTGATATAATGCACTTAAGTTAGAATCGAAACCTCTTAAAACTATATCATTTTAATAAAAAAAATCAACAACTCTTCGAAAATTGCTCATACATTTATTCTTGAGTTTTTTTATGAGAATTAATTCACACTGAGATAATAATACTAATTTTTTAAGTCTGTTCAATTTTTAATATAGGCATGTGAATTATAGGTAAACCATCGACTACATCATTAAACATGTAAAACCACGCTATACAAAATTTCAACGTTAACCTGTAAGTTCAAAAATCAAAGATGAATTATATATTCATAAGTATTTGTATTCATGATTACTTTCGATTTTCTTTTTAAGCAAACAGAATTGATGTTAAAAAAAAGTGAAACTCATAAAATTGAATATCTCGATCAATGATCAATATACATGGTTGTATACTTGTATTAACATAATTCTAGTTTCTATATATGGAAGTGATTGGATTAAATAAGGGGATTTCAAATCAAAACGACATAGTTTTGAAATGTTTCGCGTCTAACTTAAGTGTATTAAGTTAGCTATACCCTGATTGGTTGGAAAGATTTGGAAGACCAGCGCCAGGGGTGAAATCGGAAACAATTAAAACCGCAGGGGGGTAAGTTGAAAAATAATATAGTATAGTCGAGAATGGACGTCCCAGATTTCCCAAGTGCGATCCACCGGTGAATATAGAAATACCCCTTTACATAAACCGTCCCTCGTTAGTTAGCAGCCGAGAAGCCCTCATCTAGGGTTTATATATCACCAATCGATCACCGTATTGTCGTTTTTTTTGTCAGTCCAACCTTTTAGGTTCTATTGAATGGCAGCATTGTTCAAAAGAGGTGGTAATATAGTAAGGCAGACTCTCATCAGTAATGAAATATCATCAGTGACGATGATTAAACGATGGATGTCGTGTTGGAAATTGTTTGTTACAGGTAGGTAAATACAATTCCAAGTCCGGCCGGTAGGATGTTTTTGACTTTGGTTCTTGACTATGGCTTCTGCAGGTCTGGGACCGGATACAACCGTTTCGAGGCTGCAACAAGATTTTAGCAAATTTGGAAAAGTCACTCAAGGTTAGGTTAGATTAATTATCATGTATGTGATGTGAGTGACATATATATAAATTTATTAAGATTTAGCTAACTCTCTCTCTATTTCTTTCTCTCTAGCTGAAGTAGCGATGGATACAAAAAGCGGAAGGTGTAGTGGTTATGGGTTTGTTACCTTTGCAAAAAGTTACCCAGCTTGCAACGCAATGGAAACATTGGATAACTGGGTACGTACGTAATTTCAAACTTTTCTTTTTCCATACATTCAATAGTATACAGGCTATTTTAAGGGATATTAAAATTTACTTTTATAAAAAAAAAAAACAAATGAATGTGTAGGAGTACCGTGGGCAAACGGTGACTGTGAAATGGGCCAAGGAGACTAGGAAGTGGATGAAGGATGATCCTGAGGACTGGAACAGAGAATTTGATCCATATGGCTATGATGTTACCGATGATGATGCACAAGGATAGGAAGGATGATAAATTGATAACTCTCCATGACTTCTCTTTTACTGGAATGTTTTTAGTTGACAAGTATTGGTAAATTATTAGTGGAAATATTCACCCCACCCCTCGCTAGTCGCTAGCATGTTTTCTTCCAAGTGTTACCTTAATACTAAGAGTCGATGATTAAAAATAGTTATTGTCTCATCCTTTATTTTATTTTTTTCTTTTCCTTTCCTTAGTACTTAATACTGATTATTTACGAAATATTATAAAGACAACAATTATTAAACCAATCATTCTCCAACTATAAAGACAACAATTATTAAATTAACATTCTCCAACTAATCACCAAGGGTCAACTTCTTGAGAGCCACTAACTTTATGCACCAACGACTATCCAAGCACCAATCTTCAGGCCGGAACCAATATCGATTGCTCAAGACCCAATTTAGACAACCAGCAGTTGAAAATTTTAAAAGGATGGAAGCCATAGTCCAAAGCGAAAGTTTTTAAATATATATGGTGATGGTCGGATTCACAAACTAAGAACATGCCCAACTTACTAGCTTTGACAAGATCATTAGAGCGAAACGTATGTTTACCTCCACCATATGAATTTCAGTGAAATTGGCATTGTGATATGAACTCGTTTAACCTAGCACAAAACCAGCATACAAATATTTTGCACCGCCACCGTCACTTCTAAAAAACAATAATTTGTTGGGCGTAGGCTTTGCTAGTAGAGCTAACTAAAAATCTTTATTCTATAAAAAAACTAAAGAGGGATGAGTAGAGAGAGAAACATTAGACGTCTGCAGAGAGAAAGTCAAGATCGAGTTAATGAACAGAAGGGTAAAAAAGGCTGAGTCGGAGAGACATAGAAGGAAAAGAGGCAACGTGTTCAATCCAATAACAATCCTCCACCTTTACCAGATAGAGAATCACAAAAGCAAATGGTGATAAAGTGACGGTACAGCTGGCTATTTGAAACGTTATATAATTAATGCAATTTGTAAGTTTTGATTAATAAGGATAAACAAGTTATTATATAATTTATTTTTAAGAAAATAAATCAAAATGGAATAATTTACAATAATTTTCAATAAAGAATGAGGTATATGAAATTCTAACTTTTGTTTGAATTAATATACAATTTATTATGATATTTGTAGAGGGATATATACAATTGTCTAAAAAAAATAATAAAAGTAAAATGACTAGAAGAAAATGTGTTAAAGAGAAGGTGAGAAAAGTTATGACAATTGCAAGAGTTATACATAACGCATATAGCTAGGCCACCGATAAACAAAGCACAATAAGCACATACATTAGACAAATACATACATAAGCATATATTAGAAAACAACACAAATCTTAGACAAACACAATAAAGATATACCCCACCATTAAGAAAACAAAACAAGCACATATATTAGACAAACGAAAAACAACGATAGATATTGCAAGTTTGAGAAAACCACAAGGTAGGCTTGGATTGGCTCAAACAAACATAGTAAACGAACAATCCGTTAAGGTTTAGACGGCCAAAATGTATAATCAAACTTGTTTTAAAGTAAGGTTTAGACGGCCCAAACGCATCATGGTTGCATGTCGAAGTGGTTCAGGAGCTCTTCCAAGATCAATTTTATTTATACCATGAAAAATAAGTCTAGACTTACCACCGAATATCAATACATCACCGGATTCCAACAAAATCTTAGATAACTTGTCTTCGTCTCTGATATGACCATACCAGAATTCTGCAGGGTCTCCAATGGAGATGGAAACCACAGGTAATCCTCGTCTCAAACTATCAGAGCTCTCGTCACAATCCTACATTCAAACAAAAATGAAGTTAAAAGGAAAGACAAATGAGTTTGGATATCAGTCTCTAAATTTGTGTACACAGCTCATAAACATTCATATGTGTGTGTGTTTGAATGTGTAGAAAACTAATTAACCTGATGAAGACCAAGTCGACCACCGGATGTATAGAAATTGACTATACAAGTATCTGGAGTCATTGAAGGAAGATGATGATCATCATCAAAATGGTCTTGGGCAGATTCAATTGCGGTTTGAGCGAGACGAACAAATCCAAATGGAAGGCGTGGTGGTTCAGAACCATCACGCCTGCAAGGGTTCGTATAGCCTGTTCCTGGGTCCCAATTTCGACCCAAAGACATCATATGTACTCGAAGTTTACACCCGTATCGGTTAGTGGGGACTTTAAAAGCCCCAGGAACACAGAAATCTTGACATATATTCACCATGTCGACCTAAAAGATCATTAGATATAATTATTAATTAACATGTAATAAAGCTAATATCTAAAACAATCATATATTAATTCCTTCCTGAATCACCATCGATTCAATTAGACGAAAGCAGGAACAAAAAACCTGGCCGATGAAGCTGACGAAATTCTTCAACAAAATCATTCCCGATCCAAGTATTTGAATATTAGATGCTTCTTTATTAACCCAGTAATTATCAGAGAGACAACCACGGACCACATTAGTCTTGACTAAACTGAAATTGAACGATTCTGAACCCGATTCATCGTCGTCACTCAAGGCATTAATGTGCTTCAATTCTTCATCTAAAGCAGCAGAAGGAACGGTGTGATAAGGCTTCAATATTCGACCATCCTGATGGCATTATGTATGTATAAGCATAATGGGAGTAGAACTTGAAGAGAGAAGCAAAAAATGAAATGGAATCACTCACCCGAATAGACGAAGATACCACCGTGGGTTTAACTAACCGGTAGAAGCAGCTGAAACGATTCATGGTTTTCGTTCATTTAATTGCATAAGCTATGTTTATATCTTAAAATCGTATCCCATGTGCTTTCTGAAATCCTTCTTTCGTCGTACGCTTTTTCGATTCTGAAGATTATATATATTGGAAAGAGTGAACTTGTTGCCCAAGTTAATATCTGTTAGGTTGTCCTCATTACTGCCTCATAACTCTCTCTATCCACCAAACCTGCTCCTCTTTCACGGGTTGGCTTTTTTCATATCAAACACTATTTTAAAAAGTATTTTTTCCGTTTTTAATCACATAAACGTATAATTTGCTTCTTAAAATCAACTTCTAAATTTAAACAAAAGTAAATTATACTTTACAGCATTTATAAATTATCTAAAATTTAGTTTTAATGTGTTATTGGTGATTAACCTACATAAAATGAAAACACTAAAAGATTACATGTCAATGTTAAAGTTTAAAGTCTATTTAAATATAACACTATAAAAAAGCTAGATATAAAAAGAAAAAGGTGTGAAACTAACACAGTTTTATACCTCCTAACTTTTTGACATTCATTTTTTATAGGATTATTGGATTTAAATAATCCAAACTATTAATAATTGGTTGATAATAATCCTAACTGAAACAATCCCAACTTTCACACTATATTCTTTTAGTGAGCCTTTTCTAACGAAACCCTAACTCCGTTAGTTTTTGCTGATGTGGCAATGATGACGTGGCTTTTTTTTATAAAAAAAATCTCTTTTTAATATTATTTGACAACATCTTAAAAGAAGGGGGGCTATTTATAAACTTTATAATTAAACCATTAAACCAACCCACCCCACCCTGTGTTCATACTTCACCACCACCACCACCATAATCCAGCTATCTTCTGACACCGTCACGCAACCACCACCATCACTGACGGAAACCACCGTCAACACACCACCATCTCCTCGACACCCCCAACACCAATCCTCCACCACGCCACCACCACCACCATGCACCACCGACCACCACCAGTTCGCCTCCACCACCACATCTCCTAAACCCAAACTACCACCACCACACAGGAAGAAGGGTGGAATCGCAGGTGACGATGGTGGTGGCGCCGGAGAAGAAGGGTGGTGCCGGAGATGAAGGGTGGTGCCGGAGAAGGAGGGTGAAGCCGGCAGCAGAGAATATGGAGTTGGGGTTAGGTGGCTGAAGTCTTAAAAGGTTTTTTTTAAAAATTACATATATGGCCCCTATCTTTTATATTTCTACAAATACTTCATCATAAGTTTAAAAATGACATTGAAATTAGAAAAAAAATAAAAAAGCCACCTGGATAGCCACGTCAGCAAATCACTAACGGAGTTAGTCATCCGTTAGTTTGGAATTGTTGTAGGAAAATAGTATGAAAGTTGGGTTCGCTAAAAAACATTTACTCTATAAAAATTACTAGAGGAACCCAGATAAATACTAATGTAAAAAAATAAAGGGTTATTGGCTTCAAATAATCCTAACTATTACTTTTTGGCCGAGAACACCCCCAACTATGGAAATAGCTATAGCCACTCCTAACTATCTACCTATTTTCTTTCACCACTCCCTCCGTTAATTATATTTAACACCGTTACTTAAATGCCTACATGGCAGATCTATGTGGCTTAAAATGCCTACGTGGCAGATCTATGTGGCTTAAAATGCCTATGTGGCATAAAAAGAAAAAACCTAATTAAAAAAAGTTTATAAAATAAAAACCTAATTAAAATCTGAATAGAACAAAAGAAAAAGAAAAAGGAGAGAGGGAGCACACACAGTCGATGCCGCCCCTCCCCCTCGTCTCCTTCTTCGATCATTCACCGCCGACACCATCTCCAGCTCCCTGTGTTTTCCGGCGACTACAGCGGCAACTGCGGAGACACCTAGACCTCGCTTCCTCCATCTCTGTTCGAGCACCCACCGGCAAACCTCCATCTTCTCCGTCCCTCCCCTGTCCGAACCCTAACCAGCAACGACAACCATCTCCACCCTCTGACCCCGACAACTTGGCTCAAACTCAGGCGACAACGACTTCCGAATGGCCTGTCGAAGATAGGCATGGACGACCCAACCTCTATTGATGCCGGTGACTTGGTAAGCATTCCCGATTTAGGGCTAATCGACGGCGGCAGTGTTTCTTGAGGTGAAGGATGAACATCGGTGATGCTGGGTGGCTAAAAGCAGCCGTGAACCAGAAACCCGGTGGTTGGGTGGGAGAGGTTGGGCGGCGGCTAGGGTTCTGGGTGGTTACCGTTTCTCGCCGGATTTACAAGTCACCGGTGGTTGGGTGGGAGAGGCCGTCGTCTCTATCCTTCTTCCTTCCGTGGCATTTTAAATTTGTTTTTTTGCTAAAAAAATACCATGTAGACTGCCAAGTAAGCTAGGTTTAACGGAGTTAGAATAAAATTAACGGTGAGAGTGGTGAAAGAAAATAGGTAGATAGTTGGGAGTAGGGGTGTCGAAAATACCCGAACCCGACTAACCCGACCCTACCCGAACCCGAATAAGATAATTAGGGTCGGGTCTATTAGGGTCTAAAAGGCTTAATTGGGTTAATCGGGTTAACCCGACAAACCCGAATTGTAGTTAGGGTCGGGCTTCGGGTTATTTTTTAAAAATATTTCGGGTTTCGGGTTAACCCGAATAACCCGAGTAGTAGAGAGTTTAGTTTGAATTTATATATAATCTATAGGGGTTGTGAAATGACCTGAATAATTTAGTAACTAAAATAATTATAATTTAATAATATGTTAAGGAAAATATAATGAAATACATAACAAGGTTTATGTCAAATAGCCGAGCGTTGATCTATATGTTTTTTTGAATTTTAAGTCTTTATACTCACTGATTTGAAAACAATGGATAGAATTTGTTGTTTTATTCCTTTTCTTTTTGTTGACTTCACAAATGTCACCCTCTATGTTTCTTTTAAAACTTCATATATGAAGATTTTGATAAATCATAAATCTCAGTATTATTTGTGACCAGCCTTAAACTATTATTATATATACTTGTATTTAATTTCAAAAAGTAAAAGATGTCAAGTTATATAATTTTTTTCCGTATTCTTCTTGTTAATCATCAACCTTAGGTACTTACAAACAGTATTAACCCGAAACCCGACTAACCCGACCCTATTAACCCGAAACCCGACTAACCCGAACCCTACTAACCCGAATCTTAATAGGGTCGGGTTGCGGGTGAGATATTCTTTTTTAAAAACCCGACTAACCCGACCCTAATAACCCGAAACCCGATCGGGTTGACCCGATTAACAGCCCTAGTTGGGAGTGACTTTAGCTATTTTCATAGTTAAGAGTGTTCTCGGCCAAAATGTAATAATTAGGATTATTTGAAGCCAATAACCCAAAAATAAAATATAAAATATATTATGGAATAAAAAGATGGTAAAACAAAATTCAATAATTATATATAATATCAAATCATTAACGTGGGTTTGCCGACATGTTCTCACATTTCCTCTACTGTGTAACTTTCGTTTGTTGGTTGTTCAAAAAATATGTTAAACTTTAATTGGACAGAATATGTGGCAAGATAAAACCACCGGTGGCCCCATGGTTTTACCTATATACCACTTTTTAAAACCACCACAAACTTAACATTGATCATTAATATTACATTAACCTATATATACAAAATACAACTTTCATTGTATAATTCTTAAAGCATGATGTACAATTCCTATAGCTTATAGTACAAACTATTAGCTTTTTTAGTACAATCCATATATGCTTTTGCGTGTGTGGTTGATAAGGCTTGAAATCTTTGTCACACCTCAATGACGACGAAATTTACGTCGGAGCATGATGATTGTCCAAATGCTCATGACACTAATTAAAGTTTCAATAATTAATCATTACCAAATTCCAAATCAAACAAGAGGTTCAAATACACATAACATAACACAAAGATAAAGTCTTAATTGATTTAACTAGGTCCAAAGCATTTGAGATGTAGCATCAATCAAGTATTGTAACACCCCAACCCGGAAAGGCGGAGATATCACTAATACATATATCAAATAAAAAACGTCCTTCTTTAATAAAGCAAGGTCTAAAGGTTAAACTAACAATTTCAACAAACCCTAATTAAAGTTTATTCAGAAATACAATAGTCTTGATCATCATTTCTCTCATCACCAAGTCCCCAGGTTCCCATGCATACCTGGAACCTAAAAGCAACAACACACAAAAAGAAAATACGGCTAAGCCAAAAGATGCTCAGTAACGGAAAGAACAATAGTAAAATGGACTAGGAGAATAGTAGAAGCAATTCAAAACGAAGCAATGTTAACTATTGAACAGACTAAACGTATAATCGAACTGAGTGAACTGAACGTATAACTGAATTGGGCCGAACAAAACATATAACTGAACTGAACATAACAGAACATATCATTGAACATGTAACATAACAAATCTACACGACGTTAAATCAAGAAAATAGTCGTGTAACATATAAGGAAGTACCCATAGAGCCAGAACAGAGGTGTACATAGCTAGCCAGACTAATATACGAGTGAAGATGGCGTGTATGGCGTGCACACGTTATCCCATCTCTCAGAACATATAACATATAACATGTAACATATAACAGAACTAGGATCAATCCATACGCCTCTAGTGGCCTAAGTACTAGTAACATAGACACCTAATGGAGACGCCGTGAGCATTTTTAAGCACCTCACGAAAAGTGGCTCGTCATTTACGCCCATATGACAGATCAGAAATGCTCGGGTACAGAGTTGCAAACATATAAGGCAAATACTGAATGTAACTAGTCTAAGGGAACATGCAATAATGAGTACAAATCTAATAAATGTATTGCATGCAATAGACGTTCATGTTACTAATAATCAGAACATATAACATATTAACTTTGATAGGACAAAACCGACACATTACTTATTAAGTAGACATAAAAAAAAATAGACCAAAGACGTATCAAGTGTCGAAGG
Source organism: Deinandra increscens subsp. villosa (assembly GCA_039602395.1). Taxonomy (NCBI): domain Eukaryota; kingdom Viridiplantae; phylum Streptophyta; class Magnoliopsida; order Asterales; family Asteraceae; genus Deinandra; species Deinandra increscens. The sequence goes on along the minus strand of JBCNJP010000020.1, from coordinate 4,596,704 downwards.
CCAAATGGGTTGTAACCCGGACTAGAATAAGGATATACTAAATGTGTAAAGGGTCGGAATCTGTACCTTAGTCAAATTAGCAAATAACGAACAAACGGATCGGGTCATCTTTAACAAATACGTGAACCTATAATTAATATAGTTAAAATGTAAATCGAATCATTAAGTCCACCATTAACCTATCCCACATGGTTCCTCGAGTTCTCGCGACGAAGTTGATTTGGGTTTTATTATTAACCGATGAGGACCGCCAACCTATTCATGTTTAATTACTAAATCATAACCTCAAATTTAGACTATAAATCCTTTATCATATGAAGGTTTCATAAGTAACCATATAATTAAGATTTAAAAAGGGTTTCCTAAATCGAAACTTTTATTAACAGGTACATGTATTTGCTTACATGCACCCAAACAAATTAAGGTTTTAAAATAAATTAATTAGGTGTCAACGTTTAACCTAATCTAAAGCCATTTCTTAAGATTTAAAGGAAAGGAATTTGCCACAACTTGCCACAACAAGCTAGAATCAAGCCAACATACGTGAATTCATCTCTTTATTAACATCATGTTTTAGGTTTAGACCTATATGCCAGAACGACTTCGTCATCAAAATGAAACCATGTAGGAGGTTTTACCATCAGAACCACGTGAGCAAACATGAAGAAATCGAACTTAAACTAAACCATGGTGATAGAGTTACCTTAGTAGTCAACATAGATTATTTGATTCGTAGATTGCAATAGAACCAACTGAACGAGCGAAACAAGGCGGTAGGGACATTATTACAGCGGTGCAGGAACGTGGAGCTTACGGCTGCGTAGTTTACTAACATCAATAAGTAAGTACCGAATACAAATCTTGCATACACCGAATCTAGAGTTGCAGAGATATATGCCCATTTGTAGTACCTAAAATTGTGAATTAGAGACTCAAATAGCAAACACACCGGCAAACTCCACAGTTTAGTAGATCTCCAGAGCGACTGAGACGGTGGTGAATGGTGGTGTACCGGCGGAAGTCCGGTTGCACAGAAGCAGGGACTCGAGAGGGAGCAGGTATCTCAAAGGTACCGTAGGCCATGGAGTTCTCTTTAAACCCAACGGACACCTTGAAACTCAAGGGTACACCGATGCAGACTGGACTGGAGACAAAGGAGATAGAAGATCTACTTGCGGGTACTTTACATTTGTAGGCGGAAACCTTGTCACATGGAGAAGCAAGAAACAAAAAGTAGTTTCCTTGTCAAGTGCTGAAGCTGAGTTTCGTGGAGTGGCAAGGGGAGTAGCTGAGATTCTGTGGATAAGAAAACTACTCACAGAACTGGGCTTTACTCCCACCAGAACCAACAAACTCATGTGTGACAACGAAGCTGCAATTCAAATCTCAGAGAACCCGGTGCAACATGACATAACCAAGCATATAGAAGTTGACCGACACTTCATAAAGGAGAAACTGGACGCTGGCATAATAGGGCTCCCCTTCGTCAAATCTAACGAACAACTTGCTGATATCCTAACGAAAGCCGTCAATAGGAAGGTCTTCAACGAATGCCTTCACAAGTTGAGCATTGGAGACCCCACTACTCAACATGAGAGGGGGTGTTAAATCAGGAAAAATCATTAAAATTAATAGTGATTTGAGAATTATGGGGTCTGCACAATGCCAGTCACCCTTCTAAATTTAGGTGATTGACCCTCAATCACAGCCTTTGTATAGCTGTATGGTTGCCTTGTTTGTGTCTCTAATACCCCTATAAATAGAGGTTGGTTGTTCTCGTGTAAACCATGACAATCTATTATGAATACATTTTCCATTTCTTCCTTATGTCTCTGTTTAAGAGTTATCACATGTCAAGCATCAAGATTGCACATTCATCATGTTACATGCATGATAAATCTACTAATCATCATCAAGACTAGACTTTTATCACATTACGTGCATTATTCTATATAAAGTTTTTAAACTTATCGCATAATCTTCATCAAAAATTCATACTTTAACGCCATGCATGCAAGATCCTATGTAAATTCATCAACTTCATAGCAAATCAACCATCAAGATATCATCTTTATTCATTAACATGCATGCTCGAATACAAAGATTCGATTTTTATCACATAAGCATCATCAAAATTACAGTTTTATCACTCTAGCAACTAGATCTAACGTAGAGTTAACATTTTTATCACCTTTCATGCATAAAAACACAAATTTATAACCTAACATGCAAGACCTAGCATTATCATCATCATACTACATTATCATGCATATAAATAAAACTTCAAAGTTATACAACCTAGATCTACACGTGTTACCTCATGCAAACCCTAGATCTATCATAACAATCAAAACTCTATGTGTAAACTCAAGTAAATCACGATCCAAGACTTACAAACAAGAAAGGATGAATATGGTGATGATTTAGATCCTAGATCCACTCCAAAAAGAAAAATTCTTCAAAGGAATGATAGTGGATGATAAATTAGAGGTTATGACGGCTATAGGTGTTTTAGGAGAGTGAAAATGTGGTTTAATGGGGTTAAAATGGTTTATATAGTGAAAAATTAGGGTTTAGTTGACCGGGGGTCGATGCGGACCGCGAGAGGGCCATCAAAGGGTTCCTTGCGGTCCGCAAGGCGCCGCAGACTGGAACCCCTTGATCAGTTCCTCCGTTCGTACGCTCGGTTCTTCGTTATTCACCGTTTTACTACGATTTTCTCCATTTTCACATTTCAATTATTTGTCATCATCATCACCACATTCAAGCCAATCAAAATGAATATAAACATGCCATATATCAAAATATGTTAAAACACTTAATTTCACGTAACATGTTTGCATGTAATTTGTCTCACGTATCAATTTTTTATTAATCACCAATGTTTCGTGACTCAAATTTGTGTGTGATGTTTTGTGTTGTGATTTAAGAGTGCTAAACTCATCTAATACTCTAGTTGACACGCTACGCACATATACGTGATTTTCCGATTTGTCAGTTTCAGTCGTTGCGCGTGAACCATGGGAGTCGACCAACAATCACTAGTTACGTTAACACAAGTTTTTAGTTCGGAAATTGTTAGATTTAAATCATATTTTGTCATTTTCAATAATTTTAAGCAATCACGTCTAAGGGTAGTGGGACTTACATGGGTATATAGATGTTGGAGATTCTTTTGAATGAGGCGAGTCAAACGTTCATTGTCGAACTGGTTAAATGGCAAGCTTTGTAGGTTGAATATGTCTTTATGATATAATCGGTTTGGCGTCCTATAGAAGTTACATATTTCAATTTCTTTTATTTCGTTTGACCTATGCATTTAGATGTTTATTTTTCACCGGATCTTGCCTATGAGACATTTCTAAGTATCCGTATTCCTTTGTTTCATGAGATTAATCTTCGTTCTACAAGATCTTACTATGTGACTCTGAATGCTTTGTGGTTTTTAACATATATATTGAGTTACGGCCTAGCGTTGCCCAGCTATAGGACGATAATAAAACTAGTTGAATAGAGATTTGGTGGATGTTTTGATTCAGGTAAAGAGAATAATTTTATAAAAAAAAATAACTTGAACAGTTTGCTTGAGCGATTCAGGAGCGAGTATAATAGCATGCGGTATACATGTCGTTATGGGGCGTTTTCCCCCATAACGCCCCTGGAACACCGCCCCGCCCTGGGCGTTATGGGGGCGTTATGGGGGTGGCGTCGAGAGACTAACGGGCGTGAAAATGGAATATTACCGTTGAACGGTAATATTTGGAGCCGTTGGAGATTGTTTTTTTTATTATTATTTTTTTTAATCAACTAATTAACCTTTTATCCACTATATATACCACACAATTTAAACACTTTATCACACCTTCTTCTTCACTTCTCCAATTCTTCTATACTTTTTTAAAAAATTACCATGAATCCAAACACCCCAAACACTCCAAACACTCCGAACGAAAACGAGTTGCAACAAAACGTGTGGAATTATCCAATGTTTGGTGGTCAACCGAACCCTTTGTTTACCGGTTCTTCCAACTTCAACCCCAATTTCAACCCCAACTTCAACCCCAACTACAACCCAACGTTTAACAACTACGCGCAATGGGGTAATCCGCAACAATCTCAATCTCAACGACCGAACGTTAACCCCGGTACGCCCCGTGAACAAGTGGAGGAAGACGTTGAAGAGATTGCCGGAGACGCAACCTACGAAAAGGTCGCATAAAAAGGGGAAACAACCCGTCACGGAATCACCATACGAGGGTTTCATCACCAAACCACTCCGTGACAAAACTCCTTGGGGTACCGACGAGGAACTCGACTTGGTCAACGCCTACATCGACACAACCGAGGATCCGGTTCGAGGTAAAACATATATATATTAAACTTATAAATTTTTTTTTATTTTTTTCGTCTTTTATTATATAATAAATAACTATTTTTATTTAAAAAATTTTGTAGGAAACGCTCAAACATTAGGGGCGTTTTGGGACCGGTGTTCCAAAAAATTTCATTCTCTTCGAAGGGAAAACGCAAGGCCCGACCAACGTTTCTACCGAAACAACGACAAGCTTTCGTCTAAGTGGAAAATTTTGAAAACAAGGATAGCAAAGTGGCATGGGATTTATATGGGCGTTGAACGTAATCGTCGTAGCGGTTGTAGCGACAAAGATCTTCAAACTTTGGCGTTACAAAGATTCAAGGACGATATGGGAAACACACCCGCTCCCGTCAAACTCTACGAGGCCGTTTCGGCCTCCCCAAAATTTCATGAAATAATTTTGGGGGATGGTTCTTCCAAAAAACGATCGTCTTCGGAAATGTACGACGATAGCCCAAGGGGATCAACGGGCCGTTGCAACATAAATTTGAATGAGGAAACGATTTTTTTAGACGAAGATGTCGATCCGGAAGTTTTGGCCCGACCGATTGGCAAAAAAAAGGCGATGCGTAAAGAAAAAGAGAAGGTTGAAGACGACGCTTTGTTGGAAGAAATAAGAAAATTCAACCTCCTAGCTTCGGAAAAAAAGGAACAACGTGCCAAGCAAATCCGTCTCACGGAAGAAAAAAATCGAATGAGTCAACTACGAGTTCTCCGAATGGATACTTCGGGTTTACCCGAGGAGCATAAGGTGTTGATCGAGCGAGAAAAAGCCGATATCGTCGAGAAGTTGAGGAACCCAAACCCGTAGTTTTATTTTTTTCGCATGTCTTTCTATGTCTTTGTGGTTTTTGTTGTTTTTTATTTGCAATTTGTATTAGTTTTAATGTTTAATATATTTAGTTTTAATGTTTAATATATTTAGTTTTTATATTTTTCATTTAAATTAAAAAAATAAAACATTAAAAAAATTGATAACATGAGGTGATAACATGGGAGTATACCCTCCCATGTTATCAAGTCATGTTATTCAGTCATCGCCTACGTGGCGGGATAACATGAGGTGATAACATGGAGGTATACCCCATGCTATAAGAAAAAGAAATGGGTTGTTGATAAGAAGATTAATGGTTCTTAGAATTTTGAAGTTTACTTGTCAGCTTATCTTTAAAACAAGTAAGAACTTGATTCTTTAGAACAAGAGCTTGATGAATCTTTCTTTCAGTTGGTGATGCACTGATGCTTTTCTTGAGTATCAAAGTAATGATTGGAAGGGGCATGGATGTAGTAGTTGGAGAGAAAGTGTCGATCAAGGCGTGGGAGAGTCAAACACAATAAAGATTTAAAAATAATGACAACTGTAAGAGTTCAAGAGAAAGCATATATGTTTGAAAAAATCCACAATATATTAGACAAACCAAGAAGCACATATCTTAGACAAACACGATAAGGATATACCCCCACCATTAAAGAAAACACAAGCTCATATGTTAGACAAATGAAAAACGATAAATCTTGCTAGTTTAAGAAAACCACAATACAAGGTGGCGTTGGATTGACTGAAACAAACATAGTACACGAACAATGTGTTAAAGATTTAGACAGCTCACATGCAAAATCAAACTTGTCTTAAAGTAAGGTTTAGACGGCCCAAATGCATCTTGGTTGCTAGTTGAAATAGTAAAGGAGCTTGTCCATCAATAATTTTCTTAATACCATGATAAATAAGTCTCGACTTGCCACCGAATATCAACACATCACCAGATTCCAACAAAACCTTAGATAACTTGTCTTCGTCTCTGGTATGGCCATACCAAAATTCTGCAGGGTCCCCAATGGAGATAGAAACCACCGGTAATCCTTGTCTCAAACTATCAGAGCTTTCATCACAATCCTATATTTAAACAAAAATGAAGTGGTAATTTCTATCATATGAACTAGGAATCCTAGGCTTTTATATATGTTCAAAACATATCCTAGCTAGCTTCTTTTTCATAAGTAAATAGTTTCGACCTTGTGCATTACAAGAAGTCCCTAATTAGATAAGTCGGCCAATTTAAAATCAGAAACAATTTTATTTTTATTTTTTACCACACAAAACAAGGGAGCCGGACTATGTATCAAACAAATGACTTCAGATATCAAAGTTTCTAAACATACGTTTGTGTTTGAATGTGTAAAAGGTAATTAACCTGATGGAGACCAAGTCGACCACCGATTGAATAGAAATTGACTATACATGTATCTGGAGTCACTGAAGGAAGTTCATCATCATCAAGAAGATCTTGGGCAACTTCAATTGCGGATTGAGCGAGAAAACGGAATCCTAATGGAATGGGTGGTGGTTCAGAACCATCACTTCTGCAAGGGTTCTTATAGCCTGATATTGGATCCCAATTATGACCCAAAGACATCATATGTAGTCGAAGTTTAGACCCATATTGGTTAGTGGGGACTTTAAAAGACCCAGGAACGCATAAATCTTGACATATATTCACCATGTCGACCTAAAAGATCATTAGATATAATTAACTAACATGTAATTAAAATAATATATATCTAACGAATCATCATATATTGATTCTTGAATGATGTAATATATGCTTTACACATGCAAAGCAAAACAATTTTGACATTCAATATTACTTAATATTATGAGTTTTACAAGTATATATGTTTTAAGAAGTAAATTTTAGAAAACAAGAATCATCATATATATACATATAAAATAATGCTGCAAATTAAACAATTTATCAACAAGAAACAAACAACCTGGCCGATGAAGCTAACGTAATTCTTCAGCAAAATCATTCCAGATCCAAGTATTTGAAAATTAGAAGCATCTTTATTAACCCAGTAATTATCTCGGAAGGGACAACCACGGACCAAATTCTTGTCGACTATACTGAAATCGAATGGTTCTGAATCCGATTCATCGTCCTCACTGCTGGGATAATTAATGTGCTTCAATTTGCCATCTAAAGCAGCAGCAGGAACGGTGTGATAGGGCTTCAATATTCGACAATCCTGATGTATGTATGTATGTATGTAAGTATAAGCTAGATTTCTTATAAGAAGCCTTTATTGAGAAGAATACTAGAACTACTTATTCTAAGAATAAACCCTAATCGGAGTAGAATTGAACTAGAAATGAGAAGCAAAAATAATGAAATCGATGGAATGACTCACCCGAAAAGACGAAGATACCACCGTGGGTTTAATTAGCCGGTAGAAGCAGCAGAAACTGAAACGATTCATCGTCATTGTTGCCAGCGATTTAGTGAGAAGCTCATTCTCATTCTCTATCCCATGTGCTTTCTGAAATCCTTCTTATCAAAATTTTCGTCGTACGCTTTTTCGATTTTCAAGATTATGTATATTGGAAACAGCGAACTTGTTGCCCAAGTTAATATCTGTTAGGTTGTATATTGGAAACTGCCTCATAACTCTATCCACCAAACCTGCTCCTGCTCTTTCACGGGTTGGCTTTTAATTTTCATATCAAACACTATTTTAAAAGTATTTTTTTCGATTTTTAGTTACATTTTTTTTTGATTAAATATTATTATTAATGATTAATGATATCTGGTTACAACTCAACCCAAAGTACAAGGGAGGCGGGCAACAAGCTGCGCCGCCAACCCCTTCTGAATAGCAAAGCCAAGTCGAGTGAAAACCACATTCATCCCCCTGGGAGACGCCACATTTCCATGCATGACTTTTTGGACGCGACTCAGTGTGTCCACAGCTTCCGAAGCAAGGTAGCCGAATGTATCGAACGCAAAAGGAACAAACACATGTTGATTTTCAAGGCACGATTTCTCGTGTTTGTGCACCTTCCCTGCTGCGGCCTTTGTTGCAGCTTGGCCCGCCCGAAAACAAGAGCCACTGAGTCCCACGAGAGGGGAAACCCCTGTAAGATCGACACAGGCATGTTTCCCGTTCTTCCATCCAAAAACGAGAACGTCCGCCGGACGAAGAGAGGACCGCCCGTCCGATGGGTCCGACAGAAAATTAACGGGTGCTTCTTTCTTCGCAGAGATCCCAACTCTCTTGAAAATGTCAAATAAAACATCCCGGACCAGATCGTGTCGGTATTTGAAACCGGGGAGCTCTTTGCAATGGACCGCGTGTTCCCCATAAGCATCCAAACATGTCTTGCTACACACAGGACATTTCTCATCACTTGGGTACAGGGGGATCATGAGCCGATATTTAAGTATTGCCCGGTACTCGACTGGGGACATGTGCTGCCCCAGCCCATCAATAGGGAGGGCAAGGAGGAAATCTTGGGCATGTGGTTGGCGAAGGCATTCCCAAACCGCCTTTTGTCTGGCTGTCATTCCGAAAGCAGCTTCCATCTCTTGCACGGATTTACTAAAAAGGGCATTCGCCAAAACATGTTGGGCTTTGGGTGGGGCGGTGTCCTTGTTAGTGAAACCGCTAAAGTCAAAGCCCGGAATTAAATCGTGGAGACCAACCAACGCACTTGTATACGCCGAGTCCATATTGCAAACCCCACACTCACGAAGGATGTGGTCCTGAAGCCCCCAGGATTGGGCCCTCGAGGCCACGAAAGCATAGGAGGAAGCCTCAACAGCCGAGTAGACCCCAAGCCCCCCGTGCTTAATTGGCAAGGAGGCAACCCGCCATTGGAGGTCCCCAAAGAAAGGCCCCCCGCACACAACAATATCTTCAATAGCCGCACGCAGATCGTTGTCAAAAGCCATAGCTGCCCCCACCCCATGAGCAGGGGGGCATGTTCTGAGGCCAAAGAGAAGTTTGGCGATGCCCATGCACGAACGGAGCAGGAGGAGGGCACATTGGGGATCACCAAGCTTGGGAGGAGGCGCATAAGATTAGCAGCAGTATTTGCCCTCCTTAGCGCCAAACCTTGGATAAACCCCCCATCGTTGCTGACTGCCCCACGAAGGAGCTTCACCCCCAGCGTTGGTCTACTGATGTCTAGTGGGAAGAGCCCTGGACGGGTTTTCCTACCATCACAACTCGGCCAGAAAAGTTCGGTCTTCTTTATATTAAGATCCAACCCCAACGGTGGACCCATCACCTTGATGATTCCAAGTGCCTTAGCTACCTCCTCAACATCCCCAATAATCGTGCCATCATCGAGGTACCATGCGTGTAGTTACATATGTTTTTTTAGTTACATATGTACACGCATAATTTGCTTTCCAAGAGGGTTCTTACAGGGACACCCCTTTTTTTGTAGTACACCACCTTAAAACGTAAAGGATAGGGATATCCTTCACGTATAGTGGGGGTGTAAAAATAAATTTCACGTTTTAGTTCCCTCCTTCACCCCTCAAAACAGAGAGTTTGTCGGAATTTTTTTATCCTTCACGTAAATGCTCACGTTTAGAGCCCTCCTTCACCTCAGATGACTGTTTTCTTATCCTTCACGTATAGAGCTATACGTGAAGGTTAGGTTTAACTAATGTTTTTTTTTTATAAATCACTTGATATTTGAACGTCAAACATATTCTAATAAATCCTAATAATAAACATGTACTAATAAATCCTAATAATAATATATTCTAATATAGTTGGTTCCGGTTTGAATATGTAATGAAACTAAAAGAAAAAATAGTAATATTCATTAACTTATAATTATGTGTTAGTTTTTTATTCAGTAATCTTTTTCTGTGAACTGATTTAATTATTTTATTAAAAATGTTTTAAGGAAATTCAGGAAGATGGTTCCTTAAAATAAAATCATTTATATATACTTATAAAATGTTTTAATTGTTGTAAAAAGTCGCTTCTAAATGCAAAGAACCAAGTCAGCGGCAAACTATAGTTTCTTATAAAAATAAGAACGTCTTTTCTCTAAACTGATCTCCTTAAGTTTACCTTTATGTATAAGAAATTTTTTATTAATAGGAACACTTTTATTGATACAAATTTGCAAACACATAAAAACACACTTAAACAATACTTAAAACTCTTAAACAACACTTAAAACACCTAAATATCCTTAAGACATAAATTTAAACACTAACCGTGTATTCGGTTTAAATTATACAATTTTAGAAATATACAACTCCACGTTGATTTTTTGAAGCGCTAACCGTGGGGTATAGGTGACTGAAACTATGGTGTTGAGCGGCCGTGTAAATGGCAAAGATCAAGTATGGAGGAAAAAATGGGTCACGTATAGGCCTTAGGGTGACGTGTGGAGGTAAAAAAGAAGTCACATATAGGGCTAATGGTGACGTGTACAGCTTCCATTTAAGATGTTTAACTCCCATTTAGGCCTATACTACAGCTTTATATTTGTATTTACACGTGTAATTATGCCATAACATGCCAACATACGTCGACATAATCATACGATATAGATACGTTGCTATTATTATCAAGCATATATAGACGATATGATTGTCTATTATTATTATTAGAAGATACACACACACATACATACATACATACATATGTATATACGTACATACGTACATACGTACATACATACACATACTCATACGATATGATTGTTTATTATTATTAGAAGATACATGCATACATACATACACATACTCATATGATATCGATATAAATAAACCACACACATATAAAAACACAGGACTCATACAAATAAACTTAGTATGCTTTCATATATACATACATATAGTCACATTAATGCAAGTCTATTCATACATACATACATACATATAGTCACATGGATACGAGTCTATTGAACAATACTATTGGTAATGTTGTACGTATTACGTGGATGTACACAAACGTATATTATTACTATGATTATTGTAGTAATGTTAATGTTATTACAGTTATTATTATTATTAGAGTGGTCGAAATATACGATGAACATTGTAATCAAACGTAAAATAATAAAATTTAAATAAACTATTACATGTATGAAATTTAATAACTAGTTTGGTGATTATTATTTATTTATTATTATTACTATTACTATTACTATTATTATTTTATTATTATTATTATTATTATTATTGTTATTATTATTATTATTATTATTATTATTATTATTATTATTATTATTATTATGATTATTATGATTATTAAGATTATTGGATTATTATTATTGTTTCTATTAGTATTATTAGTAATTAGTATTTTTATTGTTGAGTTAATCTTTTAAATAAATTTAGGTTACAAAAAAAATATTTATAATTTACGTGGAGACACATCCGTAAGGTATAGGTGACTGAAACTATAGTGTTGAGCTGGCGTGTAAATTGTTAGAACCGATTTTCACAACGAGAATCTCGATCTTGAGCAAGAACATGTTCGGATGAGAAAAACTCAAAACAAATGAAGAAGATGATGATGATGATGAATCATGAATAATCATAAACAAGAAAGATGAAGAACATATCGAATGATTTCATTAATCGAAAGATTACAATCAATGAATCATGAAGAACACTTTCTCTCTCTAAAATCCATGACTCACTCTCTCTCTAGAATGGAAATCTCACACTCTACAAGAAATTCATCATCTCCCCATTCGGAGACTCCTTTACTTGTAATGGACACCCTCACTATATATAGTGAGGGTGACTAACAACAGAAAAACATAACATAACAGAAAATTACAAGAAAGACAAATAATATAAATATTAATTAAATCAAAGTTGATTTAATTTATCTGAAGCTTGACTCGCTCGAACCGATCTTCCGTTGACTTTTACGTTGACCGTTGACCCAAACGGTTGACTTTTCCGGAAAACAGTCTTCGGTCCAATCTCGTAAGCCTCGATCATCACAACCCGCGTCTCTGAATCGATTCACATGGATTCTTCAGTCGAATGCTTCGGTAAACAGATTTGATGGCGTCAGTCACATAAATTTTTGTTCTAACAATTCCCCCTTGACTGATGCTTTCAAATCTGTTCAACTGCTGAAGAATCGCTCTGTCGTACATCTTCAATGAGAAACTGATAAACCGGAGACAATCTGTCGTAGAGATTCCCCCTCTGAATAAGCTTCTTCTGTTCCGCTCACTCGGTTCACACGGTCGGGTACAATACTGAGAAAATGCTACATCTCGGAGTCCAAACCGCAACAAACTGAATCAGATAAACCAGTTTGACACCGAACATGCTCCAACTTCTGATAATCGACCCGATATCCAAATCCATAATAATTCCCCCTATTTCTCTAAATCCCTCCAAAAACATCAAGTCGGAAGCGTAAAAATGAGATGCGGAGAGTCGAACCGTCGCGATCGGTTGCCTAGAGAAACCGGATAAACAATCTTGAAATCGGACAATCTTGCGAAAAACCGGAAGCCGGATGCTGACAGTTGTGAATAATCCGCGTGACTGAGGTTGGATGCGAAAATTAAATAAACTGTTAAATTTCTTCAAGAAACGGTCATCCGAGAGATTTAACCGGATAAATTCCAATATTTAACTGAGATTCCAGTTAATCCGGTTAGTTGACATTAGCGCTGCATCAGCTAAAAAACAAAACCATAAGACATAACGAGAAAGCTTCGTAAATTAACCGGATAATAAAGCTAACCCGCAGTGGTCGATAGCAAACGTTGCGCGCGACGTCAATAAACGAGAACCCCAATAAAATGGAATAAATCCGAGACTAATAAAATATTTTCGCAATTTCGTTCGGGCGTCATCTCGTAAGTCTTGTAGAAAAACTGATAAGAAAATACCCGTGTTTGACGAAATATGCTAAAAATTAATTAGTGGAATCAAATCCTCAAAGAAATTCCATGATCCTTGTCAAAATACACCAACCAATCAGATTTTAGGAGCAAAAGACCAAAATCCGCGTCATTGGGTAGGAGCCAATCAGAATTGAGCTTAGAAATTAAATCTACGGTTGAGAACAAATGAAACCAAGGGCTGTGATGGAGGAATCCGTGTGAAGGGGCGCCAGCTAATGAGAGCGCGACGGCACACAGCTTCAAACGGTTCTCTCAATGGAGCTGGGTCCACGCACCAACTTTGCAGCCAATCGGAGAGCAACAAGCATTTTTTTCTCAACGGTTGTTTTATCCAGAAGGGGCCCACGCGCATTCAACTCTAGCCAATGGGGATACGACAACCAATAAAGGCATGTCGGATGTAGACAAAGAGGAGAGAGAATTCGCAGGTCAACATTCCTTTCTGACGAATAGTCTCTCGACACGTCATCACTGGTCATCCTCTACCTCCAAACCCTAATAACGTCGGAGCAGACCACCGGAAAAACTATACCCTCGCCGGAAAAATGTGAAAGTGCCATATCTCCCATAATACATAACCAAAATTGACGAAATTTATACCCACGAACTCGTATGATCATCCTTTACAACTCTTAACGATCAAAATCTTCTGAAACGAACTCGAACGAAAACCCAGTAAACAAGTTCGCTAAGCAAACAAGTACGCTAAAGCCGCCAGAAGTCCGCTAAGGCACCTCTGAAGTCCGCTAAGGACTCAAGTTCGCTAAGCACAGAACAAGTACGCTAAGACAAGCTTCAAGTCCGCTAAAAACTGATGAAGTCCGCTAAGAGGAGAACAAGTACGCTAAGAACTTGAACAAGTCCGCTAGGAACACTGGAAGTCCGCTAAGGCAATCTTCAAACCTTCAAACTCATGAACAGAATCTGGAAAATCGATGAACAGTGAAGAAACTTACTCATGAACTTGAATATGCCCAAAACCGTAAGAAAAACCCGTAATGATGCACGAAATATGAAGCTAAACCATTCACGAGATTATTATGGCCACCAACAACCCATAAACAGCAGCTAATCGGATCAAAACAACCCTTAAATTCTAGAAATCTTCAAGAACACGAAGAACACACACTTACACCGTCAGTGTGTGTTTTTCCAGATCGCCCAAACTGTTGAGAATCAGACGAAACGGATGCTTTCAATGGATCTGGAACGCGTTTTCCACTGAGAATCATACCTCACTTCATCCGAAAACATGAAGAATAGCCCAGAAAACGTAGAATCAAAGCTAAAAATCTTGAAAATCTTCAAATACGGGAAAAACTTCAAAGTTCCAAAAATAGCTTCGGATCTTCATTTCTCCACCAGATCTGAAGATGTAGAACATAAACAAACATAAAGATGAACTCCAGAACACTAATCGATCATCCATATCATCAGAATCCATCCGAAAATGAAGAAAAATAGAAAAAAGTCTCTAAAAACTAAGTTTTCTCATCTTCACCATTCAAGCTCAAAATCCAGATTCGAGTGACCAGATTCACGGTGAGATGAATCTGATCGGTTACCCGCTCTGATACCATTTGTTAGGACCGATTTTCACTACAAGAATCTCGATCTTGAGCAAGAACATGGTTCGGATTCGAAAACTCAAAACACATGAAGAAGATGATGATGATGAATCATGAATAATCATAAACAAGAAAGAAAGATGAACAAATCGAATGAATTCATTAATCGAAAGATTACAATCAATGAATCATGAAGAACACTTTCTCTCTCTAGAATCCATGACTCACTCTCTCTCTAGAATGGAAATCTCACACTCTACAAGAAATTCATCATCTCCCCATTCGGAGACTCCTTTACTTGTAATGGGCACCCTCACTATATATAGTGAGGGTGACTAACAACAGAAAAACATAACATAACAGAAAATTACAAGAAAGACAAATAATATAAATATTAATTAAATCAAAGTTGATTTAATTTATCTGAAGCTTGACTCGCTCGAACCGATCTTCCGTTGACTTTTACGTTGACCGTTGACCCAAACGGTTGACTTTTCCGGAAAACGGTCTTCGATCCAATCTCGTAAGCCTCGATCATCACAACCCGCGTCTCTGAATCGATTCACATGGATTCTTCAGTCGAATGCTTCGGTAAACAGATTTGATGGCGTTAGTCACATAAATTTTTGTTCTAACATAAATGGCAAAGGTCAAGTATGGAGGAAAAAGGGGTCACGTATAGGCCTTAAGGTGACGTGTGGGGGTAAAAAAAGGGTCAAATATAGGTCTAACTTTTTTGTGAAACGGTTAAATGGTCATTTATTAAAACTTTTTATTTGATAAATATGAATTCTTAAAGTTGTACAACAAATAAGGGTAAAATAGTAATTTCATCGATTATTTTCTTATGAAACGGAGAAATGTGATATATTGACTAGTTTTGAAGGGCATGTATGATATTTTAAATTTTGAATGGGTATATACCACTCGCCCTCGTACATTTGTAACAGTTACAATGGTATTACTTAAACTTGCTTGAATATGAATACCTCCTTTGGTATTTTACGTATACTCTTACAGAGATATTTTTTTAATTTATAAGGGTATATATGAAATTGACATTTTTTTATAGTTACCATTGCAAATTATATATAAATTTTTAGGAATGTAAAGTTTATATTTAATTAGATAAGCCACTATAGTTAAAAAAATTAGCATAGCTTAGTGGTAATCATAATTAAAAGAAATAATAAATTCAAAAAAGATGCGTGTGGGTCTACTTTTAATTTTTGTATGCTTCGGTTACCACTTTTTTTATGTTTCTTGTATTTTGTTAATTATCTAATTTATCGAACAATACTAAAAATTTTAAAACTAACCTTCACATATAGAGCTCTACGTGAGGGTTCTTAGACATCCCCCCGACATTCCCTAACGTTGTACTATCATGTTCTGACAGTTATACGTGAATGATAGGTTTATCCTTCACCCCTTAATTCTTACACCCCCTCTATACGTGAAGGGGAGGGAGAAATGCAAGCTATTTTATTTTGGCACCCCTACTATACGTGAAGGAGAGCCCTATCCTTCACGTATAGGGCTGGTGTATTGAAAAAAGGGGAGGGTATCCCTAAGAAACCCCTTCCAAGATCTACTTCTAAACTTAAACAAAAGCAAATTACATTTTAACATCTTTTATAAATTATCCATAATTCATTTTTCGTATTAAAATAATCATTTACGTTAATCACATGTAACACATTTAGCCATTTCATGGTTTATTTTGGGTTTCGACCCCCCCCCCCCCCCCACGCTTCTTGTGTTTCTGGTACCACTTCAGGATCTACCGGTTATGATTGTTGGAATGGTCAAGATTGCTAAAATGGTTGATATTGTTTTTGAGAAAATGTATAGGAGTCACAACTCGTACGCATGAGTGAAACCGTACGATTGTTGTTGCGGGGTTTGCGACGCTCCCATATTAGCAATGTAGACGAGCAAGCGATCATCGGTTGGTGTCGGTGGTGGTTATTCGTTATCAATCGTTAGTCCTGACGTCAGGAAACGGAGATTGGGTGGACCGCCAAAGGGCGAACCACATGGAAACATTTTGGAGAGAAAGGTTAAAAGATATAGAAGAAAGAGTAGAAGTTGTGTGGTTTAGCAAATTTGGTTTAGAATTATATAAAACGAGATGTTTACCACCCCGCGCGTTGCTGTGGGGTTGAATTTGTATGCTGAACAAAAGTTAAAAAGTTAAGGGGTATAAAATGTAAAAGTTTAAAAGTCACGTGGTGAAAGTATAAAACTATAAAAGTATACTAAAAATGAAAGTAAAAAAGAGAAGAGTTTCGTGGCCAAATTAGAAGACAACAAAACTTAAAACGAAAAAAAAACTTTAAAAGTTAGAGTATTAAAAAGTTAAGGAGTATAAAACGTAAAAGTCTAAAAGTCTCGTGGTGAAAGTATAAAACTATAAAAATATACTAAAAACGGAAGTAGAAAAGTTAAAATTTATACTAAAAACGGAAGTAGAAAAGTTAAAAGTTTTGTGGCCAATGTAGAAAATAACAAAGCTTAAAACAAAAAAAAAAGTCAGAGGGTAGAAACGTGTAAGTATGAAATATATATTACTATTCCGTTAAAAAAAAGTAGTGTAAAAGTTTAAGGGGTAGAATTTGCCAAACATTCAAACTACCGAAACGTAAAAGTCTAAAAGTCTCGTGCTGAAAGTATAAAACTATAAAAGTATACTAAAATCGAAATTAGAAAAGTTAAACGCTTCGTGGCGAAAGTAGAATACAACAAAACTTAAAACAAAAAAAAAACGTTAAAAGTTGGAGGGTAAAAAAGTTAAGGGGTGTAAAACGTAAAAGTCTAATAGTCTCATGGTGAAAGTATAAAACTATAAAGTATACTAAAAACGAAAGTAGAAAAGTTAAAAGTTTCGTGATCAAAGTAGAAGACAACAAAACTTAAAACAAAAAAAAAACTTTAAAAGTTAAAGGGTAGAAAACGTAAAAGTATGAAACATATGTGACTAAACTCTGAAAACTAAAAGTTTACTATTTCGTTAAAGAAAAATAGTCTAAAAATTTAATGGGTAGAAACTGTCAAACATCCAAACTATTGTGGCCAAACAATAAGATTTAAAAAGTTTACTATTTATGTTCTAATTTTCATTGTATATATATAATGTGATGTAGTTATAGGTTTGGAAGATAAATGGGGGGGGGGGGGGGTTAGAGCCGTTCAACGGCAAATTTTTTTTTTTTTGAGAAATCAAACGGGAAGGCGCCATGAGCAAAACACCATTCACAAATTTTCTACCCAAAGCGCCTATGGGGGCACTATGGGTAGTGGCGGATCTTGAGATATTATAGAGATGTGACCAAAAAACACATGACCCAAAAAAAATTCTTTCTATCGCTATGTTTTGAGGTATATGTTCGGATCGGCGATCTGGTTCGGGTCGGGTCAAACAATAAAACTATAAAGATCTATTTTTTCTTCATTAATTCAAATGAGTGTTCTTACAAATGGAAAAAATAAATGTTTTATAACAAACAAAAATCTAAAAAAGAAATAATGAGTATCTGGAAGAAGAATCATAACTTAGCCCGACGCCTTTTAAGAGTTTTGAATTCATCAACTATGCAGTCCGAATCATACTTTTCAGCAATTCACATAATAGACCTAATATAAAAAAGGATGCAATTTATAAAATCAAAGTTACAACTTACAAAATCTGATTTCATCAATAAATACTTGTGTGTCCTATAAAGTAGTTTTAGTATACGGATGACCTTAATGAAATAAGTTGTATACTTAGGTGGTTTCCGCATACAATATTAACATCAACTAAACTAAAAGAAATCGAACAAGTTGTAACCTCAAAGAAAATCCATATATTATTTGTTGGAAGAAATCCCCATTTTCAAGCTGTTAGGAAGTTTGGGTTAATAATGTTAACCGGATCAAAGTTTAAGGGTTAGAGTGTAAATGTTTATCAAAGTTTTGAAGTTCCGTTTAGTTTGTTAGGATTGTAAACGGCTAGTTGTTTTCATTCGTTTATATATGTGTGTATCAATTCTGTAAATCCAATCTCTCTCAATCAATAAAATTGTAGCTTTATTTCTTGTCAATTCGATCTTGTTTCTTCATATGGTATCAGAGCTTACGGCGACTCCGATCCGATCGATCGAATGACTGGTTTCTTCCCTAATTGAGTGCTTGAGGAGATCGTTCGATCTCCGACGAGTTGTGTGAACAATTCATCGATTTCTTACATCACCTAGGAGGCCTTCACCTCAGCGGCCAAGAAGTCCGGCAATGGGAGACTCAGGCGTCGTCAATCGGCAAGTCGTTCAAGAGAAATACACGACTATCCCGTTGCAATGTCCCCTTTTGAATCAGACGAATTACTCAATTTGGGCAGTAAAATTGAAGGCTATCTTCTCGATCTCTGAGAATGAAGGAGAATGAGTCTGTAGATGAATTTGCAGCAAAGATTAGTACATTAGCCTCAAGATCAGCAGATCTTGGATCTATTATGCAAGATTCAAGTCTTGTTAAGAAGCTACTTGAGTCTGTGCCTGATAGATTCATACAAATTGTAGCTTCAATTGAACAATTTGTAGATCTTGAGACTATGTTGTTTCAAGAGGCTGTGGGCAGGTTGAAAGCCTTTGAAGAGAGAATTGGCTTCAAACAAAAGTCTGCTGCAGTAAAGGATCAAGAGCTTCTACTTACATATGCTGAATGGCAAGCCAGAAAGAAGGATTCTAAGTCAAAAGCCAAGTGGGATAAAGGTAAGTTTGGTAAGAATCAAGAAGGGGAAAATAGGCATACTAGAAAAAGGGTCTTTCTTGACGCGCAAACAATGACACACGTTTTTTTATGACGCGCAAATATAGATGTCATAAAAAAACTGTCATAATTTGTAAAATTTAAAGAATAAATGACGCGCATTAATGAGCGTCATAAAATAACTGTCATAAAGAAAAGAAAAAAAAAACACGGAGTACACTTTAATTGTACGCGTCATCTCACTCCGTCACCTTATATTTTCATTTTCCTGCCTCCACTAAAACCTATTCCCGCTTCATCTATCTCCATTCCCCCAAAATCACTCCCAAACCCTAAAATCCATTTTAACACGCGAAATCCCTCTCCATCTGTCCAAAAAATTTCATCTCTCCTCCTATCATCAAAATTGCTCGATCTCTGCTCCTATCAAAATTTTCTCGACGAAGACCAAATCCTAGAAGAGCACCAAATCGATTCCCTGCTTCTCCAGCCCTAATTTTCATCTTCTCGGCCCTAAAAACTCAAAATCCTTCAGTATAGCGGCTACCGCTCGATCAATTTTTTGGTCATCCTCCATCCGCAGCCGCGACGGAAACGGGCATCCTCTCAATTTTCCGGTCTCCCTTATGCATCGGTAGCCAGATGTCATTCTCTAATCACATATTTAGGTAACTATCGCACACAGATCAATCGATTACCTCGTTTGGTTAACTCGAAAAATTCTAAAATATCATCTGTGTGTGTTCAGATCTCTGGCTTGAGTGCTTGTTTGGAATCGCTGTAACCTTTTCACACAGTTACTTTCTACACCGCCATCACTTGCTTCAGTGGCCGGATTTTTCTCCTGTCGGGTGTTCCTTTCGAATGAAGAACTTAATTTGGTATGTGTTCTTTTTCATTTTTTGTTTTACATTTGCACAAAAACTGTTTGTGTTATGATAAATTGGGGAAACAAGCTTATGAATTTCAGTTCATTGACAAAATCAGCCCTAAATTTATAAAGGTTTTCAAATAGGGGACAATTAAGAGCAGGATTGTGTGATTTTAATATGAAATTTGGAAATCATGTTTATGTTTGGTTAGGGAGTATATATTTATATATCTGATATAGATTTGGTTAAAGAATCGGCCATTTAGTGAAATCTTCTTTACTAGCTTCATTTTGGAAACTTTTTTGTGTTTTATACAGCCTTTTATTAATAGATTTGGTTAAAGAATCGGCCATTTTGGAAATCTTCTTTACTAGCTTCATTTTGGGCTCTTTGCACTAACCAGTGATTATTAATAGGAGTTGCACATAAGGTTCCTAAACTGGTATGGAAACAACACTCCAATTATGCCTAGTAACTTGAAGGGTTTACTTGAAGGTCAATGATGTTATGACCTTGAAATTTTCGAATTAGGTGTCGATTTTGGTTCTTAGTTCGTCGGTTGACTATTGTGTGTTTTGCCTCTGTTGACCGTTGTGTGTTTAACGCTAATGAAAGATTTATGGTTTTTTTTATCTTAGTTCACTGGTTGACTGATTTATGTTTTCTTTCATGTTTCGTTCATTTGGTTTTTTTCTCCTTTAATACATTGGCACTTTTGTTGTATCTCATGTTTTTGTGTTTTTATCTTATTTGATTGCAGGTATTGGTAGTGTCTTCTGCGTTCGTTACACTTTTTATGTGCAGGTATAGTTTTTTTTTCTCTCCACCCCACCATCTGTGATCGACCCCATCATCCTCTTCCCAGGTTTAAAGATCAGTGGAATTTGTCATACATACCTTTTTGTTTAAAGACTTTTTTGGTGAAGCTTTTTATTTCTATCTACCAAAATATGTGATAACTTTAAGAGCTGTTATGGCTTCTAAGTCGAAATCACAGGAACAGGTTAGTAGTTCCAACCATGGATCATGGCTTGATATGCTTGTGGGTCTGATTATGTTCATAAGTCAATAAGAATTGTGTCTGATTGTGTTCATAAGCCAATCAGTCACGACTTACATGGACTGATTTTGTTTATATAATATATATGTATATTATATATGTATATTAGTTTTCCTCCCTCTGATCTAGTGATCTTGTTTCTATATGTAATAAAGTCTGATCTTGTTCTCAGAACTATATGTATATCTTGTTTCAAATGTTTCAAAACTCAAAAGTATTTAAAGAAAAGAAGTGTTAGAGTGTCTCTTCTAAATGTTGTTCTCAGAACGATAAGCAGCTGATTACAAAAAAAAAATTGAATATGCAGCCCTTAATTAGTCATACATGATGTGGTTTTAAAATGATAATATAATTTAAACCAATTGCGATTACGATTTTCTTATTCTTTATGGTCAAAATACTCAAGTTTAACTGTTATGGACACATGTAGCTTCTGTATTATGGCAAATGCATTAAATTGGTGATATAGACTAAGGAAGTGTCTTGATTATGCAGGTAAGAAAATTTAAAAGATCTATTACAGCAGAGTGATAATCATAATTGTGTTGATTGTGGTGTGCTTGACCCAAAATGTAACAACTTTGGTGGTCCCACTAAAGGTAACAACTTGACTTCTCATGAAACATTAGTAATTTAGTTGCTTGATCTTACTCGATTACAATTCAATCGATCTCGTACTATAGCTGAGCACACAACTTGTATGCTTCTGTTTTTGGATCGAATGTTGGCACACACAATCTACGATATGAATTTGTTGTTGATTTGTTTTTTTACTGTGTCTTTTTCTTCTTAAAAGTCAGCCTTTTATGATGTCAGATCTGAGCTGGTCAGGAACGATTCCGAACAATTACAACCGGTAAATCACTTGAAAATCCATTTCACAAATTCTGGATTGTAGTTTTTATAGTTTCAGCCTCTTGTTGTGCCCCCTGAAAACTTTTCTATTTAATTTATTTGTAAAGTTTCTAGATAGTCTTGTAATTATTTTGTGTTTCAGATCATAATGCCTTGTAATTTACACTTTTATCCCTCCAAACTCCACCAGCTTACTACAGGGGAGCTATGGGTATTTTGCTGGTGTATGATGTTACAGACGAATCGTCTTTCAACAGTAAGGTTTTCTACTTTTCTCCTCTCAACCTCTTCAATCAGACTCCACGCTTAACAATTGACACTCTAATATTATGAGAATGCCACTTATGTCCTTCATTGTGCAAGAATCTAATTATTCACCATCTTGGTTTCTGGTGTGGGTAGACATAAGAAGCTGGATTCGCAACATCGAGCAACATGCTTCTGATAATGTCAACAAGATCTTGGTCGGGAACAAGGCTGATATGGATGAAAGCAAAAGGGTATTTCATATTTGTGCTTACTTTATGTTTCAAATAAGGTTTTAGTTGTCGTGAAAACCAGAAAGGTCTGGTCAATACATCATCACATGTTCTTGTAGGCTGTACCAACTTCAAAGGGGAAAGCACTTGCTGATGAATATGGTATTAAGTTCTTTGAAACTGTAAGTAAACCAACCAGAATACTAATGTTTTAGTTACTTCATTGATTCGACTCAAAGAAAATCATGAACTACCTCTGTTGTTGGCACTTGGCAGGGTGCAAAAACAAACGTAGAGCAAGTTTTCTTTACGATAGCAAAGGATATCAAGCAAAGGCTTTCAGTAACCAACACTAAGGCTGAGGTATGTTGTCAAAGTTAGCGTGTCTTGTGGGTTGGGTAACAGGTCTAAATACCCAAAAACACCTTTGTTCAGTTTGTTGATTATAAATAATTATTGTGTCAATAGTATGAACATAACTTGTGTTGTTGTTTCAGTTTCAAATTATTTTCAAATACACATAATTTAGAATGTTTTATGGATTAAAGACACATATTGGCCCGCAACCAATATGACCTGCTTGTTTTAAAGCTATAAGTTCTGATTACCCTCCGTTAATGATAAAACATAGCCTACTGAATCATTGCAGCCATTTACGATTAAAATTAATCAACCAGATGCAGCTGGTGGGGAGGGTGAACTCACACAGAAATCGGCTTGCTGCGGTTGTTAAACCAATGGTGATACATAGAATATGTTTTCTGCTTATTGTTTGTGGAATAGCTTGTGACAGTGACAATGGAAGCAACACTTATTGTAACTATGTTGTTTAACTATTATTGTAAAAACATGTTAATTCTAACATGGAGGTGTATTAATCACAGGTTTACACCAGTGCCTTGAAGCTTGTGAGGTGTATTAATCACAGGTTTACACCAGTGCCTTAAACCAATCTCGTATCACCATATGCCATCTCCATATTATGTTCCTTAGACTATGTAATTTGGCAGCTTTTTTGTCATGAATAAAAGTCTAGTTTGTTAACTTCTCCTTGCCACTGATCAAGCATCGTTTATTCTACTTATTTTAGGTTATTTGAAGATCCAAGTAACCGGGAGACAACAAAGTTGCTCTCTTGAAGATTGGATGTGTTTATATAGGTTAGTTTACATCATTGTCCCAGGTTATTAAAATTTTAATATGCCTATGGAGATTAACTTTCTGATAGGACTGTTTGCACAAATATTTTCCTTAACTTTTTAATATGTGGTTATGGCAGATCAAAAGGAAATGCAACTCCACTTATCACTGCAGCATCAAAAGAACACGCTGCTGTTGTTCAGGAGCTACTTTTAAAGGAGCTGAGCTTGTTATATATTCCCAAAGTATATGATGATAAGAAAGTTTGTGAAAGGGATAATTAAGTTTATAAACTCATGACTTTGTAATTTTTCTATATATATGAAATGCATTATTTTACTATAAGTGTATTTTTGTTTTGTATTATCAGGTTAATTGTCATTTAATGTAGAAATTAGTGATTTTATTAATATTTTTTTTAATTTTTTTTAGAATCCATGACGCGCAAAAATGCGTGTCATAAGCATATTTATGACGGGGGCTTCCTTGACGCGCATTTTATGACGCGCTTTGCGCGTCATAAAATGCGCGTCATTGTTCGCGCGTCAAGAAGCAGATGACGCGCATTTTGCGCGTCAAGAGGATTCTTGACCCCACCTTCCTTGACGCTTTTTTGCGCGTCATCTGGGCCCTTTCTTGACGCGCAAAAAGCGTCAAGAAAGGCCATTTTTGTAGTAGTGATGAAGGAAAAGGGAAAAATGGCTACAAGGGCAATTCTGGAAATAAGAATCAGGAAAATAGACCCAAGAAAGATAAGTCAAAGATAAGGTGCTTCAAGTGTGACTCTATGGGGCATTATGCGAGTGAGTGTCACAAGGTCAAAGTGAAGGATCAAGAAGCCAATTTGACACAGAATTCAGAAGATGAGCCTACATTGCTGTTAGTTGAGATAGGAGGAGACTGCAGAGGGGTTGTGTACCTGAATGAAACAAAGGTTATACCAGGAAGGTTTTCAAATGATGATGGTCAAGATGGAGTTACATGGTTCTTGGATAATGGTGCTTCTAACCACATGACAGGTATGATCTCACACTTTTCTACTCTTAACAAAAATATAACTGGTAATGTCAAATTTGGTGATGGGTCTAGTGTAGACATAAAAGGTAAGGGATCTGTTATTCTACAAGGCAAAACAGGTAGTCAAAAGGTCTTGACTGATGTTTATTACATCCCAAATTTGAGGAGCAGTATATTGAGTTTAGGACAGGCAACTGAGAAAGCTTGTGAGGTTATTATGAGAGATGACAGTCTGTGGTTATATGAAGGGAATAAGAACTTGCTAATGAGGGTAAAAAGGTCCTCTAATAGGCTCTACAAAATCAATTTGAAGATTGGGTCTCCTGAGTGTTATCTTAGCAATGTGGAGAGTACAGATTGGCTTTGGCATGGGAGACTTGGCCATGTAAACTTTCAGACTTTAGAGGATATGACCAGGAGTGGAATTGTGACTGGTGTACCTAGAATTAAGAATTCATCACAGGTGTGTGATGCTTGCTTAGCAGGAAAACAGTCTAGGAAATCTTTTCCTAAAGAATCTGGGTATAGGTCTAAGAGTTTGTTAGAACTTGTCTCTATGGATCTATGTGGTCCTATAAGCCCATCCACTAGTGCTGGAAATAGGTATATCATGCTTCTTGTTGATGATTTTTCAAGGTTTATGTGGACCTATTTGATTAAGTCAAAAGGTCAGGCCTTAGATATCTTTAAGAAATTTAAGGTTGAAATAGAGGGTAAACTAGGAACTAAAATAAAATCACTAAGATCTGATGGGGGGGGGGGGGAGAATTTACCTCTAAGGAGTT
This sequence comes from Deinandra increscens subsp. villosa, assembly GCA_039602395.1. Lineage (NCBI taxonomy): Eukaryota > Viridiplantae > Streptophyta > Magnoliopsida > Asterales > Asteraceae > Deinandra > Deinandra increscens. The sequence continues at coordinate 4,571,112 of JBCNJP010000020.1, read as the reverse complement.
TGAGTTGTTTTGTGATGAAAATGGCATAAATAGGCAATTAACAGCTCCTTATTCCCCTCAACAAAATGGCATGGTTGAAAGGAGAAATAGGACCATCCTTAATATGACTAGAAGTATCCTTAAGGCTATGGGTGTCCCTGATGAGTTTTGGGGAGAGGCTGTAAGGCATTCAGTTTACATTCTCAATAGGTTGCCTACAAAGGGTTTGACTAGTACTACACCTTATGAAGTTGTAAAAGGAAGGAAACCTAATCTGCAACATTTAAGGGTATTTGGGTGTATAGGACATGTGAAAGTTGTCAAACCTGGGTTGAAAAAACTAGAAGATAGGAGTGTGCCTATGCTTTATCTAGGAGTTCAAGAGGGTAGCAAAGCATGTAGAATGTATGATGTTAACAGTGAAAGGGTTGTCATAAGCAGGGATGTAAAGTTTGAAGAAAGTAGGAAGTGGAATTGGAAGCAACCTAAGAATGATCAAGAGTCTAGTAATGACTTAACTGATAGTGTTAATGTTATTAATGAGGTTCAGAGGGTTGATCTTGAGGAACAGGAATTGGGTTCTTCTGATAGTGATGAATCTCATGAGGCATATGAGGTTCATCAAGGGAATCAGAGAGATCAGACTATAGATGGTCAAGCTAGTACTAGTCAGGGGCAAAATGGTCAAACTAGGAGGTCTGGTAGACAAACTAGTGTGTCTGGCCATTTTAAAGACTTTGTTCTAGATAATAGGCTTAAACAGTTAGAACACAGACAGGAAGTTAGTGATCATGTTGAATTGCTTCTTGCTCAAGAAGATGAGCCCATTATGTTTAAGGATGCCATTAAGATAGCTGATTGGAGAAGTGCTATGAAAGAGGAGATTGATGCCATAGAGAGAAATAAGACTTGGCACTTGACTGATTTGCCTAAAGGGCATAAACCCATAGGTCTTAAGTGGCTATTCAAAATTAAAAAAGATGCTGATGGGAATGTTACTAAATACAAGGCTAGGTTGGTAGCTAAAGGGTATGTTCAGCAATTAGGAATAGACTATGAGGAAGTGTTTGCTCCTGTTGCTAGAATAGAGACCATCAGGTTACTTCTTTCATATGCTGCTATGATGAACTGGAAAGTTTATCACTTAGATGTTAAAGCAGCCTTTTTACATGGAGAACTTAAAGAAGTTGTCTATGTTAGTCAACCTGAAGGGTATATTAGGAAAGGTCAAGAAAGTAAGGTGTATAGACTTGAAAAAGCTTTATATGGTTTGAAGCAAGCTCCTAGAGCTTGGAACCAGAAATTAGAAAATGTGCTTAAAGAATTGGGCTTTACAAGATGTAAGCATGAATCTGCAGTATATTTGAGAAATAGTCAAAAGGGTAGGCTGTTTTTGGGAGTATATGTGGATGATCTCTTAATAACAGGTAGTAGCAAAAGGGAAATAGAGTGCTTCAAGAAAGAAATACAGAATAAGTTCCAAATGACAGATCTAGGACTGCTATGCTATTACTTGGGAATAGAGGTAGACCAAAGGGATATAGGGACTGTTGTCAAGCAAACTGCCTATGCTAAGAAACTTATTAAGATAGCAGGTTTGGAGGATTGTAATCCTACTAAGATTCCTATGGAATTTGGCTTAAATCTTAGAAAAGATGAGGGTGGTGAGGAAGTGGAAGCCAGCAACTATAGGAAACTTGTAGGATCCCTTAGATACTTGACCCAAACTAGACCAGATTTGGCATTTTGTGTTGGTTATGTTAGCAGGTACATGGAAAAGCCTAAAGAAGATCACTTGAAAGCAGTCAAACAAATCATCAGATATATGAAAGGCACAATGGAGTATGGGCTAATGTATTCTGCAAACATGGGTCAGGGGCATTTTGGTCAGAAACTAGTTGGGTTCACAGATAGTAATCATCTGGTGAATAATGAGGATGGAAAGAGCACTTCAGGAAATATATTTTATTTCAATGGAGGAGCTATAAGCTGGTACTCTAAAAAACAGAAGATAGTAACTCTGTCCTCATGTGAAGCAGAGTTTGTTGCAGCTAATGCAGCTGCTTGTCAAGCTGTGTGGTTGAAAAATTTGTTGGAAGAGTTGACTGGAGCAAAGCAAGGTGCTGTCAAGCTCAAGGTGGACAACAAATCAGCCACTGCTCTCATGAAAAATCCAGTTTTTCATGGGAGGTCCAAACACATCAATCTAAGGTATCACTACATCAGAGAGTGTATAGAGGAGTGTTTGATTGATGTAGAGTTTGTTAGTGGAAAAGAACAAAGGGCTGACATATTGACCAAAGCATTGGCAAGAACAAGATTTAAAGATTTGAGGTCAATGCTTGGGGTAATCAGATGTGAAAAGGGATAAAGTGTATCTGCAAAGTAGTCACTTTGAGATGAGATTGTAACACACTAGTGTGTGTACATTCATTGGATCACTACCACATGGTGCTAATGTTAGTTTGTCATCAATTTGTGATGAAATCATATCCTATATGTTGACAAGAAAAAGGATTGGATTTAGGGGGGAGTGTGTTGGAAGAAATCCCCATTTTCAAGCTGTTAGGAAGTTTGGGTTAATAGTGTTAACCGGATCAAAGTTTAAGGGTTAGAGTGTAAATGTTTATCAAAGTTTTGAAGTTCCGTTTAGTTTGTTAGGATTGTAAACGGCTAGTTGTTTTCATTCGTTTATATATGTGTGTATCAATTCTGTAAATCCAATCTCTCTCAATCAATAAAATTGTAGCTTAATTTCTTGTCAATTCGATCTTGTTTCTTCATTATTAACACATCATTAAACATATGTAAAAAAGAACTATGTTGAGCCTATTATAACATATTCTGATGTAGTGGCAACCAAATCTACATGTCTAGGACCCTAACATAATTGATCATCACTATCAGCGAGAGTTGGTATCAGAGATGAGTAGATGACGGACGAATGAACGACTTATCTGTTAGTAGGTACGTTAAAAATTAATTACTCAACCCATTCATTCTGACCCAACTCTTTTATCTTTTTTTTAGGGAATGAAGGAGAAAACAAGCAACAATTATCCTTTTTAAGTAGTTTGTTATTTTTTTTTTTGAAAAGCTATTATCCTCTTTTAGTTGAAGAAAACAACAAGCCTTATTAAATGATTTCATCTCCTGATGATGATGAGGTGGACACAACAAACTTAACTTGTCTAGCGACAAATGTATATATACTCTTGTTAGTTTTTGAATTACTAAGTTTTTTGCGTCAATCACTTTTTAATTTCATGGTCTGAATGGGGCCCATGGGACGGGTTGGTTGGTGTACGTGTAGTGCTATCTTCATTCACAACCCAAATCAACCCAACATTTTATTAAAAAACTAACTTCTGTTACTTCCACCCATAATACCCAACTAAACTTAATTTTTCACTTCCATTCACAATTCAACCCAACCCAACTTATTTTAATTTTTTATTAAATAAATATGAATTATTATACGTATTTTTTGTTCTATAAAAAATGTTAAACATATTAAAAATTTGATTGAGGCACATATAGAAAATTGAGGGTGGACGACGAGGACTGGGAGGAAGTTTACCAATGGGACCATTGGGGAGAGGAAGGTGTGATAGACGCTATTATGCAGGACATGGGGGATTGCATGGAAAATTTGTTGGGGGAGACGACGCCAACGTATGTGAGGATTCCTGGTAATCGTGATAATGATGAGGTTCCCGATGTTGTTAAGGACGTGGATAGGGAGGAGTGCCAGGTGGATGTGGAGCCCCATCCGATCAATTATGGGCCGGATTCGGAGGATCGGATCTTGAATGGTGGGCAAGAGGACCTGGCTGAGCCTATAATGAAGGAGGGCCCAATGTTCTTTCCGAGTCGGGTGGACCATTCTGGTCCGTAGGATGATGGTGACAAAACTCCTCGAATTTGGTAATAACCATCGAAATCTTCAACGGATCCGAATCGACGAAATTGGGGAAGAGCGACGGACCAAGTGTTGGAAACATCGATGTTGACGGAGTGTTTTGGGAACAAACTGAGAGAGACCTCTAATAAGAAGCTTGATTCGACGGTAGCTTTGTGTCCGTCAGTCAGTCTGAGACTGCAACCACCATCCGTCGTTCAATAATGGAGACTTTTTTGTACGTCAGCGAGAGTTGGAGTCGGAGATGAGTAGATGACAAACAGACGAACAACATATATGTTAGTAGGTACGTTGAAAATTAATTACTCAACCCATTCATTCTGACCCAACTCTTTTATCGTATTTTTGTTGAGGGAATGAACGAGGAAACAAGCAACAATCAACCTCTTTAAGTAGTTTTTTTTTGTTTTGTTTTTGTGAAACAATTATCCTCTTTTAGTTGAAGAGAAACAACAAAGCCTTATTAAATGATTTCATCTCCTGATGATGACGAGGTGGACAAAACAAAATTAACTTGTCTAGCGACAAACATATATATACTTTTGTTAGTTTCTGAATTAGTAAGTCTTTTGTGACAATTACTTTTCATGGTCTGAATGGGGCCCACAGGGACGGGTTGGTTGGTGTAAGGCTATCTTCATTCATAACCCAAACCAACCCAACATTTCATTAAAAAACCAACTTCACTTACTTCCACCTATACATCCCAACTAAACTTTATTTCTCACTCCCATTCACAATCCAACCAACCGAATTTTATAATTTTTTTACTAAATAAATATGAATTATAATTATGTTTTGTTCTATAAAAAATGTTAAACATAATTAAAAATTGATTGAGGCACAAATAAAAAATTGAGGGTGGACGACGAGGACTGGGAAGAAGTTGACCAATGGGACGATTGGGGAGAGGAAGGGGCGATATACGCTATTGGGCAGGACGTGGGGGATTGCATGGAAAATGCGTTGGGGAACACGATGCCAGCGTATGTGAGGATTCCTGGTTATCGTGATAATGATGAGGGTTCCGATGTTGTCGAGGACGTGGATAGGGAGGAGTGCCAGGTGGATGTGGAGCCCCATCCGATCAATTATGGGCCGGATTCGGAGGATCGGATCTTAGATGGTGGGCAGGAGGACCTGGCTGAGCCTATAATGAAGGAGGGCCCAATGTTCTTTCCAAGTCGGGTGGACCATTCTGGTCCGCAGGAGGATGGTGACAAAACTCCTCGAATTTGGTAATAACCACCGAAATCTTCAACGGATCCGAATCGACGAAATCGGGGAAGAGCGACGGACCAAGTGTTGGAAACATCGATGTTGACGGAGTGTTTTGGGAACAAACTGAGAGAGACCTCTAATAATAAGCTTGATTCGACGGTAGCTTTGTGTCCGTCAGTCAGTTTGAGACTGCAACCACCATCCGTCCTTCGATAATGGAGACTTTTTAATACGACGGCGAGAGTTGGAGTCGAAGATGAGTAGATGACGGACGGACGAACGACTTATCTGTTAGTAGGTACGTTAAAAATTAATTACTTAACCCATTCATACTGACCCAACTCTTTTATCCTCTTTTTGTTGAGGAAATGAACGGGGAAACAAGCAATAATTATCCTCTTTAAGTAGTTTTTTTTTGTTTTTTGTTTTTGAAAAACCATTATCCTCTTTTAGTTGAAGATAAACAAAGAAGCCTTATAAAATGATTTTCATATGCCGATGATGATGAGGTGGACACAACAAACTTAACTTGTCTAGCGACAAACATATATATACTTTTATTAGTTTTTGAATTAGTAACTCTTTTGTGCCAATCATTTTTCATGGTCTGAATGGGGCCCAGAGGGACGGGTTGGTTGGTGTAAGGTTATCTCCATTCACAGACCAAACAAAACCAACATTTCACTAAAAAACTAACTTCTTTTACTTTCACTTATATAACCCAACTCAACTTAATTTTTCACTTCCATTAAGTGTAGGGATGTGATGTGATAATATTTTGTAACGGTTTCTTATATTTAATTCTATATTTTTATTAGTCACAGTATATTAATTCTTATCATATTTCCTATGATTTTTGTCTATGTGTGTCCGGAGTTAAAAATATTATAAATGTAATGGTTTAAACGAGTTTGAATAATTAATGTGCTGAATGTGCTTAATTGTGGAACTATGTTGAACCCGGTTTATATTTCGTTATTGACTAAACTTTTATAATCTTTTTTACGTATTACCTTCTAATTATTTTTTGCTACACGTTATAAATATTTAATGAAGAAGGAAAACAACGAAAGAAAAAATATACATGAAGATTTGTGATATTGTTTTATGTGTACAGGGAATTTATATTATGATGGTGACGTGGGCTTCACTTCACATAAAGATGGAAATTGAGTTTCCAAGGTTATCACGTGGCTACAAGGGAGGCTTTAAGCTTGATCAAATTTATTTTCAAGCATCACACATGATATGCAGTTTTGCACATGGAGTCCAAAAAATTCATTATGGTGTGAACACAAAAGCAACGAATTGGAAATTCAAGAGATTCACGGGCAGAATCCGGATTGTGTCGCGACCAAAGGAGAAGAGACCCTCGGACACGCGAGGGTCGTATGTTGGCCAGATTTCGTGATTTTCGATTTGTGAACTATTTAAGCCTTCTTATTTTTTAGGTTAGCAAGTGGGGTTTCGGTCAGAACCGACCTTAAACGATTCTACTTCAGTTTTTCATCTTTTTCTTAGATTTTGAACGATACTATGATTTTTGTGATGTCCGGCAAAGTCCAAGTGATTACTGACGGTAAACGGTTAGCGTATTACTATTTTGTTTAAGTTATTTTTTGTTCAGTTTCGAATCGTTAAACATAGTGACAGTGTTTGATTTGTCTAGATGTTCAATTGAATGTTATTTGACTTGCGTTTTTTGTTGGGAATGCTCAACTTTACTGAAATTCTCTAAGTCAGAATACCGAAGGAAGTTTCAGAATACCGAAGGAAGTTACTCTGGAACTTCTTCTACACTAAGTAGTTCCTCCGGAACTTCTCCCTTGTTAGTCCAGAAGTTTGACTTAGTTATTGGTTCAAGTTTCAATGCAGTAAAGCTGTCAGAAAGCAGTTTACTCTCCGTCATGCTTTTCACTGTTCACTAATAGAGTTGCTCAACTGTTCATAGCGCCCATGCGTGATAGTACATCAGCTTTTGGAGTAGATATGATTAGTTTATTTAGCCTAGTAGCTAAATGGACATAAAAGATTATTTTTTATTTCCTCCTTGCACTATATATATTACTTGTATATCTCTTGTTTATTGTTGATCAACTCTCTCTAATTCATCAGCTGTAACTCCTTATAAACATTGAGAAGTAATAATATTGTAGTGCTTGGAATTTTACATCTTGTGTTCTACAACTTTACTTCTTGTTTATTAGTTACTGTTATCGATCAAAAGACATTTTAACATAAACACAAACAAGTCTGATTCCGCATTTCTTGTTTGATACCTTCAAGTAACTTGTTTGGTTAGTTGGTTCTAACCACGATCCTACAGTTTTAATTGCGTATGTGCCCCCCCCCCCCCCCCGCTCCCGGATTATCTTAATTGCATAGCTCTAAGACTATCCTTAGATCATACGTAATATCTGAATGTTAAGTTAGTTATATTCTACACTTGAAGTTAGGGTTTGTAATCATGTGTTACTCTCCGCTCCCGGATTATGTGTCGTAAAACTAGGAATATCTTGTGATGCATGTGAATAGATCGTAGGTTAAATTGAGTTGAACTGAATAATTGAATTGGATTAACAAATACATCGGCCACCACAGCAAAGACAATATGTTTACCGACAACGTATCGAAGCTAGAGACCGACTTATGAGACACTACTTCGATGAGGATTCGGTCTACAATGAGGAGGTGTTTAACGATAGGTTTCGGATGTCCAAACGATTATTTTTAAAGATAGTTGCCGACGTCCAAGCGCACAACAATTACTTCGTAGAGGGGATGGACGCCCGAGGAAAAGAAAGCTTCACGGCTATACACAAATGCACATCCGCCATTCGCCAACTCGCATCAGGTAACGTTCCCGATGAATACGACGAATACCTAGCTATGGGCGAGAGAACCTCACGTGAAACACTTGATCATTTTGTTACATCTGTTTGTCGATTATATAAAGATGAGTTTTTACGTGCCCCAACTAGCCACGATATTGCATTTTTATATCAGGCACACGGATCGTATCATGGTTTGCCCGGTATGTTAGGCAGTATTGACTGCACGCATTGGGACTGGAGAAATTGCCCAAAACAATATCGAGGGCAGTTTCATCGGGGTGACCACAAGTACCCAACCATCATGCTTGAAGCCATAGCATCACAGGATCGTTGGTGTTGGCACGCGTACTTTGGTGTTGCAGGTTCAAACAATGATATCAATGTTTTGAACCAATCGCCATTGTTTACTAATGAGATGCACGGGATTGCTCCAAGGTGTCCATTTGTTGTTAACGGTCATCAATACAAGAGGGGATACTACCTTGCAGACGGTATCTACCCAACTTGGTCCACCTTTGTGAAGGCATATCATCATCCGGTTGATCTAATTAACAAAAGATTCAACAAGCTTCAAAAGGCGGCAAGACAGGACGTCGAACGCTTTTTTGGTACCTTGAAAGGTAAGTGGAGGATACTCCAACGGGGTGCCCGAGCAATGACAAGAGAGAAAGTTGCAAGAATCATATATGCGGTAATTATTTTAAACAACATGATTTTAAAGGATGAAGGGAAAGCGATATCACTAGTGCATATCAGAGACCCTCCCGTTAATGTGAACGTTGATCCGAATATCATTTCGGAGTTACGAAATGCGGAGACACACTTCCAACTTCGACATGATATCAAGATGCACATTGAAGAGAACGTCGAGGTTGTTTTAACGGAGGCGGAAGTTGAGGAGTAGTTTTTTTTTATTGTATTGTCTTTTTATTTTAATTAATGTAATGTCTTTTTTTATTTTAATGTAATGTCTTTTTTTAATAAATGTAGTGTTTTTATAAAATAAATATAGTGTTTTAAAATTAATTACAATATAAAAATAACTCAAAACATTAAAATATATTAACCTACAATTTTCATAATCCTCACCACCTCCTCCCAAAATCCTTCAAAATTCTTTAAAATTCTTTCTTTTTCTATTTTCTGCGTGGCACTCTCCTATTTGCTACAACCCATTCTTCAAAATCCTAAAAATTCTACCAGTCCCCCTCCCTTAGACACCTTTTATATATCACGGATAGATGGATAGACTCATCCGTATCATTCACAAAGGAATCAGTAATTAAGGGTAAAGGCAATGGTTTCCCCATTTCCCCAATCCCCACTCCATTTTTGGTGCCACCTCATCATTCTCCACCCCTTCCCATTTTTCCCCATTTTGTGGGTAATGGTTTCCCCATTTCCCCAATCACTTTTTTATAATAAAATATTTAAAATAAAATACTAATAAAAACAAATACATTTTATAAATAAAAATTAAATCTAACATTACAAATTAAAAAAAAAGTCCTAAAATTACTTATTAAATCCTAAAATTACTTACTAAATCCTAAAATTACAAATTAAAAAAAAAATCCTAAAAAATAAAATTACTCGTTGGGTTTTGATGCTTGAGCTTGGGTCTCCGCTCGCCATTTAGGGGACGATCGAGCAACTTCCCAACAATCAAACTTATCAAAGGAGGCACCATTATTTTCCAATTTAAAACGATGTTGTGCCATCTTCAAAATGTCGGAAACACTTTGGTCACTTCTGCGTTGCGAGGAGATGTTGATGAAAATGTTGTTGAACTTTTGCATTTTCGGGTTCACATCTTGGCTCCACTTTGCAATTAACTGGTGTTTCGATCGGGTGTCGGGATTGAGGTTCAACTCTTTATGCCAATTTTTGGTAATTGTTTGCCATAAATTATTTCTCTCCGGTTTTTCGGAGGCGTCGACCCAACAACGTGTTAGTACCAACTCTTGCGTTTCATCCCAACGTATACACACTCGGGGGCCTTGAAAAGAAGGGGTTGAAGGAGGTTGTTCAATGTGGTTGGGGTTCATTTTTTTTTAAAGAGAGTGATAGAGAGTGGGTATTTATAAAAAGTGTGAGAAAAAGGTTGGAAGGAGTGGGTATTTATAGGGTTTAAAATAGTGGGTTTTTGAAAAAAAACTTTTTTTTAAAATAAAAAAAAAAGTGGAAATAGCCGTTTGGGGGGGGGGGGGGGCACCACCAACGCCTCTCTCCCGTTTCTTTTTCTTCGGCCTCGGCATCCCAAACCCCTCTCCCGATCGGTGACCCCGACCACTCGACGATGGTGTTCCCGAGCTCCCCGAATCCCCGAATCCCCCCGAGATGCCCTCTCCCAATACCATTGCCTTTACCCTAATAAATCCCAAAAAAAAAAAACACCGCTTATATGCCCCCAAATAGACCCATTCATGATATATATTGGTGAATCCGTAATTAATAAACCAAAAAAAACACTAATATGGAAAAAGAAAAGGTTTGAGTATCCCTAGCGAGGACCCTCTCAATATCCATCACAAGCCCATGCAGTCTTGGTACTAGACACTCATTAACATTTTGAAAAGAAAAGACATCTGTACGTATGTGGGGTCAATCTTGGGGAACCCGAAGAAGAAAATCGTCATCTCTGCTATAATTACTGAAAAACCCTTCTAAATTAAACAAAAAACACCCTTCAATTTCTCCCTAAATAAGACACTTTTCAATCTGAACACAATGCCGAAGCTCTCAGAATCAGATGACGATTGCATTATCCTCGTCGTGAAGGATCAGGTAAGCAGCTTCTAATTCCTTCAATTTTATGAAAAAAAAACCATGAATACGTGGAAGGGTTTGCTTGAAACGACATCGTATAATAATTCTTTAAATTGGTGTTAGCATAAACGTGAGCTGTATTTCAAGATGAGGAGAGATGTTCCGTTGAAGAAGGTTTTGGTTGAGTTTTGCAAGAGAACAAATGTGTTTTACAAAGACCTCACCTTTCTACTCGATGGTTCTCGAATTCAGCCCAATCAAACCCCCAATCAGGTGCTTTTTTCTTTTTAACACTTTTATTCTCTATTTTCTTTTTATAATTAAACATATGATTAATCATTTTAAGAGGAAATTTCAATTTGGCTAGCTATCTGATTCTATTGGAGTATTAGAGTTTTAGGGCATTCGATATACTCTTATGAGCTTTTTACCCTAATATTAAGTTGTGTGTGAGAGAAAAAATAGACTTGCATCCATAAAAGGGCAAAGTCAATGGATCCAACATGTTACAATTTACAAACCCCTCGAAGTGGACTTGATCTGTAATTTTGGTCAAACATAAAGGACTAGATTTGCAATTTAGTTTTTCTTTTGTGGGGATATATTGACAAGTAATAAAAAAAGTGGACTTGATCTGTAATTTTGGTCAGGATTAGATTTGCAATTTACTTTTTCTGTTTGTGGGGATATATTGACGAGTATTGAAGGCAAATATGACAGCTTACCTGGAGGGGAAATAACTGTTTCTATAGATGACTTCAAATCAAATATGACAGCTTATCATAGCATTAAAAATGCTATGATAACTTTACATATCAAACATTATACATTATTTAAAAGAAATATGTTTACAAGAAAACTAAATAATGGAACTAGACAAACAAAGAACGTATCATTTATTTTATTTATTTTAATCTAGGTTATTGATGCGTGGTTTGTGATGCTAACACAAAAAATCGATTGGTTTGTAGCTTAAGATGGAAAATCGTGATGAAATTGATGCCATGTCGCCAATGTGCGGTGGAAACTATGACTAGGAGCGATCTGCATGACATGCTAACCTTGATTTTGGGATGAATATGTTTATATTATGGTAACTATGTGACTTTTGGGTATGTGGGTTGTGACTAATCTTTTTTTGAGATGAATATATAACTAGTGAGAATCATCTTGTGTTTATGTTAATATTTGTATATGTTGTGACGGCGGAATATCAAGTACACCAAAAAGCTAATGGAATCCAACTTAAGCACGTTTTAAACGTACTCTATTCGTAATAAACATACACATCTAAACTTTAAAAAAAAGAGATTTAGAAAAAAAACAATAAAAATCATTGAAAAACGTTATAAAAAAAGTCACAGCCCCAATTAAGAATCAAACATAAGTGGAGTTGATCGACTCGTCGTTGTAATAAGCCTTAAACCTAAAAGTATACTATTTTATGTCAATGCTGATCTTTATACGAAGACAACAAAGTTCCATGAATAAAATGAAATAACCTAAAACTATGCTGCATCAAAGTTTTATAGCTAAAGTATACTAACCTAAAACTTATATAAATGAAATAAAATAATCAAAAAGTTTTGAGGGTAAAATGAAATAATTTTAAAAAATTCATAACTCAAATTTAAAACTAGGAGAGAATATTATTCTTGTCTTTCCTTTATAAATTTATATCTTTTAAAATATACTGGTAGCAAATCTGTGTAATACGACGGTATCCACAATCAATCAACATGGTGTTTGCTTTCTATTAGTTATCAATTCTCTCGTGATATATTTTGTTATAAATTTGTTAGTTTTTTCATTCATAGGATAAGTTTAATCTATCTATATTATGAGTCTTAAAGAAAGTTGATTTTTAAAGACGATTTAGTTAGAGAGCAAATACTAAAAATTTGGTTAAAAAATAGTTAATAGAGAGTTGGTTAAGATAATAGTGTTTTTTAGAAAAGAAATTAAACTGTTCAAAAAGATTTATTCTTTATGATAAAAAAGAGTAGTTCAAACCTTTGAAACATATTTAAATGACAAAGCTGTATTTTTTACAATTCTAATAATGTCAAAAACATCTAAAACAAGTTTTATTCTTTTTGGTGTTATTCCCCGTGACTAACTTCTTGTTATCTAAGACATTATAATTGGGAGGTCTTGGGTTAAAGTCCCACTTGTAACAAAAAATAAAAAAAGTGGGGGTTACATGTTGGGCCAGGGGGTTTTCTCATCTAAGGGTGAGTTTCCTCTTGATGGGGATTGGAGATGATCGGGTGAGTGGTGTAATATCCCCGTCAGTGATCCATTTCGCCCATTCGACACCCTACCCTTTGGCCCTAGCGTTAACCCAAAAGAAAAACAAGTATTTAATATTCAAGATCATATTTTCCAACATAGGACTCTTCCGATTAAACACCATATCATTACGATACTTCCACAAGACCTAACACAATGCTCGAAAAAAACATCAAGAAGAATGTCCTTGCTTTTACGAATGGACCCAACTGAAGAATAAACCAGCAAATCTTCAACTGAAAAAACCAAAAGTTTAGATAAATTGCACCATTGTGCAATCAAGCACCACAACATGGAAGAAAAACCATAGCCCGTAAAAAGGTGCAGCTCATCCTCGGCGCCTTCATCGTAAAATATACAAGCTTACAATGTAATAGGCACCCCACGTTTAGCAAGCCCCACCCTACTACCCTAGTCGGAAGCCTACCAAGCACAGCCCTCCAAACCAGGGGCGAACCTAGGCATATGCCTAGGGGTTCGCCCGATCCTTATGAACTTTTTTTTTTCACCGTTATATATAAGATTCGATCTCGACTAAACCCCAAGAAAATTCATCACCGAACCCCAAGAAATAGTTGTTGGATGAAATGAGAGTTGAAAAAAGAAGAAAAAAATAAGTTGGAGTGACTAGATTATTTTTTCCAACGAAGGCTCCGATGAAAACTAAACTGAAAAAGCGTCTCTGTGTCTCTACCAGTGAAGAAGGAAACTTAATAATACCCTAAAACTACTATGATGAATTGGGCCAACCAGCCTATTAAGGTGCATTTTATTTTATTTTAAATAAAAAAGAGTAATATAAAGCAGAGTCAAATAGTCAATTCATGAAACATAAACATATAATTTTTACATTTTTATCTTTTGTTTATTAAGTTAGTTAATTTAAATAAAACGACTTTTCTCCTATTTGTTTTACTTCATTTTTAATTTGATCGTTTTTCTTTTTGTTTAGTTTACAATTTGTTAATTTTTATTGATTATTTTTATTAAGCATAGTTATCTTTTTTTTATATTACGTCAAAAAGTTCAAAATAATCTTTACAATTACTGTGGATATTATTACAAAAAGTAAATAATTATTCTTTTGTTTGAGTTTATAATAAATGAACATTATTATAAGACGTTCGGTTAACTTTATAATTCATTTATATTTTTCTTTACATTTTTAAGTAATATGGAATGACTTTACTATATTTCTATTTTTGTTGTAAATTTGAAATTTTGGTTCTACTTTTTAATTATGTGACCTGGCCTGATTCTGATAAAAAGAAATTAGCATATAAGAAAGGATAAGCAACGCCACCCCCCCCCCCCCTCTCCCCCTCCCCAAAAAAAAAATTCCGGCCCCACAAATTTTCTGACCCCCATAAAAAAAAATTCTGGGTTCGCCACTGCTCCAAACCATGATGTTAACCTTAATGGGGACCAGCACCAATTTATTCCACTTGAAACCGCCATTTCGGGTGGTTACGAAGTGAACAGAAGCAATAGAAAACTCCCCCGAGCATTACCTTTCCACTTCCACACACCATCTTCCAACACCAAAAGCGCTTCCATTCACACCTTCTTCTTCAACAAATTCAGCTCCGTTTTCGCAATGCAAACCGAAGGAAAACACTTGTCAAATCTTGGATTAGGAAAGCTTCAACACTTGATTAGAACTCCAAACGATCTTCAATCGACTCCTTGAAACTCTTCAAAAGGATGTGAAAAAGTGTATTTATAGTCACAAGTTAGAGTTTCGAAAATGAGGCGTAACGAGTCGTTAGGATTATAACGGGTCGTTAGAGCCGTCAAACATCAACGAATTAAGGTTTTGGCATAAATCTTATAACAGGTCGTTGCACCCATAACGATTTGTTACGTGGTAAAGAAGTTAAACTCCGAATCTTCATGACTTTTCACCTCAAAACCTTCTAAAATCTGCAAACATCACTTTGGCCGCAAAAAGGGTGTCGGGCCGTATTTCTTGAACGAGTCGGGTAACGAGCAACGTTTAAATGAAAGCCGAAGTAAAAGTATAAATGACAACATGTAACGAGCAGTGATGTTCCAATAGTTTTATAAAATAAATAAAACGTAAATGTTCGAGTATAAAACTCGAGTTAATAGTAAATGAAACCCTTTTAAAAATAAAAGATTCTAGTTACCAATATTATACGTTTTTAAAACCGAACGGGGTAATAATTAAATAACGTTTTCAAAAGATAATAATATAGACCCTTATATTATAGCTTTAGGTTAGATGTGATTAATAGTAAAGTCTCTATATTATTCTAACGTCATTAAAATTAAAAATGTTTTGGAAACGTTGGCAACGGGATTTATATTATTACTATAAAGTTGGAGATATAAAATAATAAAAAAAATCTTTTTATTATTTTTCTTATGTATTGTTAAAATTCCACTAACTAAATAATGGAATTTATTCTCAAAGTTTATGATCACAAATACGTTCGTGGGTTCAGACTTGAGAAAGACCGGCGTTAATCTGATTTGTAGTCAAATTTCAGGTTATGGTTCAGTTATGCATATAAGCTTACCTAATTTAATCGATTTTTTTTTTGAACAACAAATTTTATTAACACCAAAACGCCAAAACACCGCCCCGGTCTAGCAAGATACTAACCGGGGGCCCGAAGGCTTACAACAAAATCAACTTCTCCCAATCCACTATATATTTGCTCCTCACATCACACCATAACTTAACCAAAGATTTAATGTTACAAATGACCCTGCTAATAGCACACCTGTTACCTTGGAACACCACTTTATTTCTTTCCGTCCAAATGCACCAACACCCGATGTAAATTGCCCCTTGCATCAGCACCTTTTTTCGAGAGTCAATCGCCGCCTTCTCAGGAAAGTCGAGCAGGTCCTTCACCGAAGAAACCAACATCGGAGGTGCATTGAACCAATCGCTGATCCAGACCCAAATCACAGCTGCGACCATACAATCCACGAACAAATGCCGAACTGTTTCCTCCCTATCGTAACACAATCTGCACAGGGAATCGGGGACATGGATACCTCTCCTTAGCAGCGCATCGGAGGTAGGAATTCTGCCACAAGAAGCTTTCCAAAGAAACGCGTTAACTTTCGCAGGAACCAACTTGTTCCACCGAAAGACCGAATCATCACGCCTACCATCATCATTGGCCATCTTCATTCTCACGGATTTGGAGCAAAAGCCGTTGTTGTTATCTCCACCCCACCCCCATTGCCCCTCGTACCAAACACATAATTGATCCAAACTTAAGTCCGCGTATCTCGCGTTACGAACAGCCCCTAACACCGATTTCCAAACACCGGTAATGGATCGCTTGCACGGGAACAAATCCGGTCTGTTTTGGAAAGTTGAAGTAATATATTAAATTGATTTTAAAATTTATATATTGATTTAATCTGGTATTGACATGTGGACATGATGATGTGGATGTCCTAGAAAAGAGCCATGTGACAACCCATTTTATTGCTTTAATATGATTAATTAAAGATAACCGACTCATAACCCATGGTTAACCCAACTATCCAAAACCGACCATCGGTTTTGGTTATGAAATTGTGGTTAAACAAAAAAGCGGTTACAGTCACAGTTAAAGGTTAAAACCGACCCAAACCAGTCCAGACCAACCCATGGTCACCCCTAATAAGGTGTGTCTTCATCTCACCTTCTCGAGACCCTAATTTGTGTGAGACATATACTGGATATGTTTGGTTTGGTTTTAAATTTGACTAATATATCCCTCAAACGTTTAATATGAATTATTTATACTTTTTATATATTTTCTAACTGAATCTAATCTAAGTTATTGATCTAGTTGATTACTTTTCAATCAATGGTCCATACTAAGTTTTTTAGTTCTTAAATTTATAGGAGTTTTTTAATCAATGGTCCATAAATAATCACCCTTTTGAAATTCATGTATACCGGGCATATAATCTAAAATCATAATGATGATTTTGAAAACCAGGTATGTAAACTCGATGATGTTCATTGTTCAATCTTATCAAGTTCACTTCCAATAAACACAAGATATCATATACCCAGATAAAAAGAAATTTTTGTTGCAACCTGCAACGACCACAAAACCAAATCGATAACTGGTTGAAAGATTTGCATACAAGTTAAATCTCATTGAAAGTGTGCGTCAAGCAAATATGACAAACTAAAAGTGTCATTAATTAATAACCTGAATTGAGATCCAAACCTGTTTAACTCGATATTGTGCTAACAGGTTTGTATCGAAAATTGTCAGCCCTACATGATCATGATGCTTCACTCACGTCCCCACTCACGCCGAGTGTAGTGTTCACTCCCACTTATCATGTTGCTTTTCACGCCTCTAGTCATGAGGTGTTACACTCTTGAAACATTGGTTTTTACTTTAATCTTTTTAAGTAACTAAAAAATTATACTCGCCATCCAATATATAGTTAAACATATAAACCTTATATTCCCAATTACTAATCATTAAACATCTTAAATGTCATCACACTAAGCCCATCCGTAATGTGGGAGTTTTGCCTCCCTGATGGACCCCAACACACCGTCTCGGATGATGTTTTCAACCGTCGTTTTTGCTTCTCCCTAACTCAGCTGTCGTTTCAATCGTCGTTTACACACCGCCCTAAAGGGCCTTTTTCAAATTTTAAGTGTCTTTTCACCTCTCCTCTTTAAAATAAACATCATTATTCACACTATCATTAACCTACTGCACTCACTTTTCACTATCACCCCACTACCTCGCTACTTGCGTGTCACCACATTTCGCATCACACATCCAAGCCGACACGCAGCTACGGATTATAATGAGAAGTGAGAACACTTTTCTTACTCATATTTACGGGTCATTACACCTACCTACCGAAGACATGTCTTCCTTAAATATTGTTGTCTATAATGATTGAAAACCCCTCACTGACTCCAAATTAAACAACCACAAAACCCTTCAATTTCTCCTCAAAAACCCCTGAAACTGAACAACAATGCCGCCGAAGGTCTCAGAATCAGGTGACCCTATTATCCTCGTCATGAACCATCAGGTTAGCTTCTGGTTCGATTGTTTCTGATTTCTGAAATTTTATCTGAAATTAAGCCCATATATGATCATGAATATTTAGTCAACAAACACATCATCCACACACAAACTTTTCCTCCCTTAGATTGATGAACAAATGTTGTTGTTGGTGTTAGCATAAGGGTAAGAAACTGTATTTTAAGATGAGGAGAGATGTTCCGCTGAAGAAGGTTTTGGTTGAGTTTTGCAAGAGAACAAATGTGTTTTATAGAGACGTCACCTTTCTATTCGATGGTTCTCGAATTCAGCCCAATCAAACCCCCAATCAGGTGTTTTTTCTTTTTAACACTTTACATGATTAGTCATCAAAGACTCTAGTTATATATTTTAAGATTAGATAAACTTAAACTACCTTTGATTCCCTATTTCAAATATATTAGGCCATTGGGTATACTCTTGTGAGACATGAGTATAATTGGGATGCCATCTAAGATCATCTGATATACCCTGCGCGAAAAGGGATATCACGGTGCGTTGGGCGTGAACACCGCACCGCCCCCCTCAGGCGTGGTAGGGTGGTGCGGTTTGATGGCGTGGATAGCTCCATGCATGTGAAGGGCTGTAACTCGGGCAAACCCCACTCCGGTCATGAGAGTCATACATTACCGAACAAAGAAAGTATCGCCACTTGGAATACTGTTAGTCTGTCCGAACGACAGACCAAGCAAGACTAATCCGAAACTACTCATTCTGGACTAGACGCACGCTCAACGCCAATCATAAATCGTCATTACCTAATTTGAATACCCACACCACCCGGTTTGCACGTCTGCATCGCTAAATGGGGTAACACATTAATTACGCTTAGGACATAATGTTAAGTATTATAAATACCCCTCAACTGCCCGCTACAATGGGAATTGAATCCGTCTGGTACTTTCTACCTCGGAACACACCGATAGCCTTGTTGTACTTACCATACACACCTTCACTCACTCATACAGCGCGAGAGAAGACCTCGGATGTCAATGATGAAAATGCCAATCCAGGTCTGAGCCGAAAGACATTCCCTCCTATTTCCTAACTTTCATTTTCTTTCACGTCTGAAGCCAGAAGAGATACCCACACCACACTCCCTCCACTAGTGGGCCAGTAACTTGTCGGGCCATCCAAAGTTCCGAGACAATGTGACAGCTAACTGAAGGATTTCGTATTCTCATTGATTGATTTGATTACAAAACAGAAACCATATTAATAGGAAAACCTATCCCACTAAACAAGGAAGGAAATCAAACTAAGACAAACCAAAAACATTATCCTAAAATAAACGTAAAGCATATCTTCTAATATTCCCCCTCAGCGAGAACGTGGTGACGGAGAGACGTTCAAGCTGGATCGAAATGAGTCGAAAAGGTATCTTGGCAGCCTTTTGGTAAAAATGTCAGTGTATTGGTGAGGTGAGAGAATATGAAGAACCCGAATATGGCCAATCTGAACTCTCTCCCAGACAAAATGAATGTCCATTTCAACATGCTTCGTCCGTTGATGTTGCACCGGATTGCCCGATAAATAGATAGCAGAGACATTATCGCAGTAGACGATGGTGGCCTTTCGGACAGGAACCTGAAGCTCAAATAATAAATTTCGAACCCAAGTGGCTTCAACCACGACATTTGCAACTGCTCTATATTCAGTTTCAGCACTGGAGCGAGAAACAGTTGGTTGTCTTTTTGAAGACCACGAAATCAGGTTACTTCCCATGAAGATACAATACCCGCAAGTGGATCGCCGTGAGTCAGGGCATCCGCCCCAATCAGCATCAGAGTAAGCAACCAACGAGGTATCTGAGGACATACATAGGCGAAGACCAAGATCCAGAGTACCATGTAAATAGCGAAGAACCCGTTTCAGAAAGAACATGTGAGGTTCTCTAGGAGCATGAATGAACATGCAAATCTGTTGGACGGCATATGTTAAATCGGGACGGGTGATAGTCAGGTATCGCAAGGATTTCGTATTCTCATTGATTGATTTGATTACAAAACAGAAACCATATTAATAGGAAAACATATCCCACTAAACAAGGAAAGAAATCAAACTAAGACAAACCAAAATCATTATCCTAAAATAAACGTACAGCATATCTTCTAATACTAACGTGTCACATTTATTAACGTTTGAAATGTTTGAATTGTTTAGTTTTGAAGATAGTTTCATAGTTTGCATATCAAACTTCAAACTTAATAAATTATTTAAAAGTAAACTAGATAATGCATGGAAGTAGACATAATGAAAGAACGTGACATATATTGATTTGTTTTTTCTGGGCCATTTTGATGCTAACAAGTCAATTAAATTGTTTGATTTGTAGCTTAATATGGAAAGCCGAGACGAAATTGATGTGATATCCTCGGTATTCGGTGGAAACTATGAGCAGGAAGGGATGCCCAAGACATCCTAACAATTATTTTCGTACGAATATGTTTATATGATGATAATTATTTGACTTTTAAGTATGTGGTTTATGAGTAATAATCTTATTTTAGGATGAATACATAATGAATAACTATGTGACCTTGGTATTTTACTAATGTTAATTTGGGATGAATATATAATGATAATTATGTGACTTTTGGGTATTTTGTTTATAGAAAAAGTATTATTGGATTTGTAAACCGTCATGTGGAACCCTCGTCTTAGGATGTCACAAAAAAAAAATAGTCCCGTGGCTGATGGCTCTAACCAAAGTCAAGATGTGTGGTTCGAAGTACTATCTCCTAGCTAACCACCAATATTATTTTACGCTTACACCCTGACCTAAAATGGTAATGACCAATCTAGTGATATGAAACAATTTATGTTCAATCTTATTTCGAGATGAATAGCTATTTATTTAGTTAATGGGCCGGTTATATATGACACCAAATGGGTTCTTCATTGATGATGGATGTTTTTCCAAAAAGTAACGAATTTCAGAAACTTTATTTTAAGACAGTTTCCATTCCTTGTACATTACAATACGTTAAATAATAAAACTTACGTAAAGAGAAAAAACCTCATGAAGGTATATTTAGAAATAAAATAAAAATCACATCGCTATAACTATATACTAAGTTATTAACCCGTATAATACACGGGTTGAATATTAGGTTTATGAGATAAAATCAATACAAATTTTTTTTTTGATTTAGAGGTTTGAAAATTATAAATGACATAATTCGTTATCAATTTTGCTGTTAAACCAAAGTTGAGTTCGTTATATTTTAAGAGCTATGACAATATGAATTTTATTTATCAAGTAAAAGATCCAGTAATTACAGTAATCATGTTTGCATGATCTGATATTTTATTTTTGATGTTGTAGTTTAGGTTAGATAGTCAAGATTTTACCAATTTAATATTTTTATTACTACATTCGAAAAATACAATTCAACATTACAGTAAGCAGGACCACGGACACGGTCATTTTAATTGTTAAAGCATATTAAATAGTTATCTTGGCATTGCTAATTAAAATGAACGATTTGTTGACCATTAGAATAACTATTTGTATAATGAATAATAGAGAATATTTTATTTTATGTTAATAAATAAAAACTATTACCTGGTTTTATATAAATATTGGTATTCGTGTTTGATTTTATTCCGATACGGGTCAACACTGATTTTTAAATTGTTAATCTAAAACCAATTAGGTAAAACTCATTTTGCATTTAATCGGTAGGGTAAAGTTAATGTAAGAATCATTATCTATTTAAGAACTTAATAACCAACTTAAATGAGGGATAGTTAAATAATTTTGTCCTTTCTTTTTAATTCCTCAACTACATTTATGGTAAAGATCATATCAAATCGCTTGTTTTCTATTATACAAATTTGTAAGAACAAAGGAAAATTATTTCAAATGAAGTTTTTTTTGGGTAATTTGATGTTTTTTTAATTTAATTTAACATATATCCACCTATATCCACCCGATGACTTAAAAAAAAATGTTTTTTTGTATGTCCGACTATGTTGCATATATAAACATACAATGTTACATATATGCAACATGGTATGTTTCATATGTTTTATATGCAACATACCATGTTGCATATGTTGTATATATGCAACATTATATGTTTCATATGTTGCATATATGCAACATAGTCGGACATACAAAAAAAATGATTTTTGTTTGGTTTTTTGTTTTTTTAGGTCGTTAAGTTGCTATCATGTGTATAGACATGAAGGAAAAAGAAGAAGAAGCACAAAAATTATCTAAATAACCTTCATTCAATTGAAATTTAATGGTTTTAACATTAGTTCTTCAGTATAGTTGTTACAATAATATTGGTTTGTACTAAAATTTTACCCTTAAATCCTTAATCGGTAACCCGACTGCGACTGAAAATATCAACAATTTGGACATTAATGCATGGTGTTATCCTTATTTCATATTTTGTGAACATTTCACATTTCTAAGGCCATCACTAATGGAGTGTTGAAGGGGCGTGAAAGGTTATTTTTGAGCTTTGAAACTACACACCATTACGAATGGCCTATAATAGAAAACCCAATACACAATGACACTATGAAAACGACATGTGATTGTCGAAGACCCAAAATATATTAATTTTTTTTAAGAGACCCTATGGCTAAAGCAAATGTAATTTGATTTTTTTTCCATTTGGGAAAGGTTTTGACAACGGTCGTATGGCGACGGTTGTCATCGGTAAAATAGAAGCTATGATGATGATTTTATACCATCTATTATGACACCCAGTGTGACAGGTTTTCGGCAAAGATCTTAACTTTTATCGTCATCATAGTTCTGATCTCTTAAGGTGGTGTTTGGTTTGTGAAATTCAATTGAATTAGAATTGATGTATTTTTCTTTTAAATTTGTTCTTGATTGTAATGCAATGAATTTTTTTAATCAATGCTATTTAAGCCTATTTCAACATTCATTACAGATCGTTCACTTTAATTAATGAAAGTTACATAACATCAAATTCTATTAACTAAATAAATTCATTCAAATTTAAATTTGTCAACAACCCAACTAAGCACAATTTTTAAAAGAAAAATTTGCAATTCCAATTCCATTGAATTCCAAGAACCAAATATCACCTTAGGGTATGTTTGTTACAAGGTGATGAAATGAACGAGGGATTGAAATGGATGAGGGAATGAAATGGTCAAGCAAATGAAATGGATCATACCTATTTAATTGTCTTGTTTGGTTACCATCTAAGAATTGAATAAATTATTGCTTCGTATATTTGATAGTTAGTAAAATAAAGTAATTGTATATAATTTTACTAACATTTTCATTTGAAATTGATATAACTGCTTTATATTTATATCTTTTAAATTTTTAATTTTGATTTTTTTTAAATTTTACTGTTAAACTTTTAATTAATTTTTTCTATTAAATATTCTAATTATTATGTTTTTATTAATTTGTTTTTATTTTTTTATTTTTATTTCCTACTTTACTTGTATTTTTATTTGTTTTTTGTTCTTATTTATTTTTTAATTTGCTTTTATTTTAACATATATATATATATATATATATATATATATATATATATTTTTTACTTTTCATAAAATCTAAAGAAGAAATCAAATTGAATAAATTTTTTCACTCTATTAGATGAAGGAATCGAAAAAGAACACTCATCCTCTAAAGAATGAAAATCTTTAAAAATAGAATGATTCGCATTCCTTATATGATTCTACATTACATTCCAACGTGCTACAAAACATGACATTTATTATTTCAAGCGTAATGATCCATTCCATTCCACCATCCATTCATGGATACCAAACACTACCTTATACTGATACAATAATACAAAATAATATATTCAAGCAGTCTAAAACAACATAAGATCAAACTAACAATATAAAAGAAAAATTTTTGGCAATTATGTCAAACCATTAAGAGTAAGTGCCGTCGGTATTTTACGAGGATAACTTAATGATTAAATTGTGTGTCACTAAATCACTAATGTCTTACAATAAACAACTAAAAGTTCAAATCATAAGAAGTTATACAAAGTGCACAAGTTACAGATTGGGATGTTCATCCTAAAAAGTTTAGGAAAAGGCGGATTAGTTTAGAAATCCTGGTTATAGGCTTAAAATAAATAAATAATCCAAGATTTAAGGCCAGCTCATTGCAACGTGTTTGAAACAACTAAGATATTCATTGATATGACAACTTTCTTTCACGTGTATGCATGGTTATTAGAACCGAAAAATCAGGGTGGGGGATTCTTTGACGTGCATGCATGATTTATAAAGCTTAGCTTTTTATTAGGAACATTGTGATTGGGTGGTTTCAAATAATATGGTTAATTAATCGTTAAACATTATTTAGCTTTAAATGGTGGTTTAACAAAACGATTGTTTAACAACGATCACCCGCTGAACTTTTCATATAAGTTTTATACTTTTATTTATTTACAAAATGACCCTACAATATAAAATGACAATTATATTCTCATGAGCAATGCAATTGACACAACTAAACAGAAAAAATTAATGTCTATTAGAGAAAATATGTAAGCTGTAAAAAAGTATAAACTTAAAGGATTTTTTTTTTGTTATTTTCTTAATTTAAAGACGAAAAGTGAAATTTGGGTAACTCTTAAAAGGACGTAAAATGTAACTTGCTCTATATTAAAATAATAAACTGACCATGTTGCCCTCATGTGTCTTGCACATGACCTGCTTTAACAGACAAAATTAACGTCCGTTAGACGAAATGACGTGATTTAAAACAAACCATAGATATAAATGACATTTTCTGCTATTTCTTTAGTTTAAGCAAGAAAATTGAAATTTACATACTTCATAAAGGACGTAATTTGTAAAATTTGCTCTTTAATCAATTAATGCTCTAATACTTTTTTACTATGTTAATTATATTGGGTTCTTATAGGGACATCCCTCTTTTTTTTATAATACACCACCCAATACGTGAAGGATAGAGCTATCCTCTACGTATAGAGTGGGTGTAATAAGCGTTCACGTTTAGCTCACCCCTTCACCCTTCAAAACACTAACTCCATATTCATGTCAGTAGTCACATGGATACGTTGTTATTATTATCGAGCATATATAGACAATACGATTGTCTATTATTATTATTATAAAACGATACACGCACACATACATACACATACTCATACATATAATCACATGGATACAAGCATATGAAATAATACTGCTGATAATGTTACACGTATTGCGTGCATATACACATACGTATATAATTACTATGATTATTATTGTTATAGTAATATTATCATTATTATATATTAGTATTATAATTATTATTACATATACGTACAAGAATTATATTATTATTATTATTATTATAGTAATTTGTATTTTTATTGATGAGTTAATCTTTTAAATAATTTTAGGTTACAACAAAAAGTTATATTATTATTATTATAGTAATTAGCATTTTTATTATTGAGTTAATCTTTTAAATAATTTTAGATTATAATTGTGTTTATCTATACTTTACGTGGAGATTCATCCGTGAGGTATAGATGGCGAAAACTGTAGTGTTAAGCTGCCGTGTAAAGGGATGAGGTCACGTATAATAATAATAATAATAATAATAATAATAATAATAATAATAATAATAATAATAATATATTATTATTATTATTATTATTATTATTATTATTATTATTATTATTGTATTATTATTATTGTTTCTATTAGTATTATTAGTATTATTATTATTTCTATTAGTATTATATTAGTACTATTATTGTTTCTACACTTGAATTATAGAAAGCAAACTCCCATATAAAACCTTCCGCTAAAATATAATCAATTACCAACACATATTTTAGTTTTTTATATATGTGTAGATAGTTTATCAACACATAATAAATTAAGTATATGTGTGGGTAATTTGACATTTATTTTCTCGTTTTGGAGGAAAAATTACCCACCAATATTAAGAGTGACTAAAACGTATTACCTACATATATTAAGTGTCGGACACTATAAAAAGATATCATTTATCATTATCCACACATATACAAACATGTGTAGGTACTTACGAACACAACGTGTAGATAAATTATGTGTGGGTAAATATTCCAATTTCTTCTAGTGCGCTCGAACATAATGATACTAAAAAAATAAATAAATATAAAAGTTTGCCCTAACCTTCACGTAGAGAGCTCTACGTGAGGGTTCTTAATACAACCAGACATCCCCCGACATTCATTGATGTCGAACTAGACATACCCTAATAGTTATACCTGAAGGATATGGTTACCCGTACCCCCTAATTCTTACACTCTCTCTATACGTGAAGGGGAGTGCGAAATATGAGCTACTTAATTTTGACACCTCTCATATACGTGAAGGAGAGCCCAACTCTTCACGTATAGGGCTGGTGTATTGAAAAAAGGGAGGGGGTGCTAAGAAACCCCATTATATATTTTGGATACAAAAATTAAAGACTACAAGAAATTTAACGTTACAACTAGTACTTTATTAATTGGATAATCATACTAAACAAGTACAAGATTGTTAGAAGTGAAATACATAAAGCATTACACAATTACAACATTTCAAACATTGAGATGGTTAATGAGATACAAAGCATTGCTACTTAGCCTTGCAGTAGTAACAATACTACTCTTGATCTTCTTCATCACCGCCGGACTCATCTTTTCATCCGAAATCCCATCAGTACACGAGTACTCGTCAGAAATAGCCGCACTAGTCCATGTCTCCGCGTTAGAAATAACAAATTTCTTACTCTTAGATGACTCAAGGCTCGAGATAGCCGTGAGGGAGTCTTTTATTTCACCAATGGAATCCTGGAGATCTCCAATGCAGTCCTTGAGGACCGCGGCATCACCCTTGGTGATGCTCTTGGCCTTGGCTAGTTTGGAGATGGTTGAACTAGTAGTGGAGGCGGATTTGAGGGTAGCAGAGAGGGCCTGTTTGACGAGCCTAAGGGGGTTTGATTTGACCGAGGTGGCGTAAGGGAGGAGGGAGTTTAAGCAAGCCGACGGGTAAGTGGTGGCATTGCATGAGGTTTTGACAAAATTCTTGTAAACGGTGGTGGTCGATGACGACGGAGTGACAGCCGTTGCGATGGCGATGAATGTGAAAAAGAATAGTGATAAGAAACTGATTTGATCCATTGTTGTTTGGATGGGTGGGTGATTATGTTTTGAGAAATTTGATATTCAATTTATAGGGAACTTCCTAAGGGAGCTTTGAATAATATTTGTTTTAGAGTTGACATAAAATAAAATAAAAGACACCTATTATGCCATAAGTCATGTTTGTCCACGTTTATGTTTTGATGTTTAGTAATTATTAGACTTGCGAATCATTATTTGGGTTATTATACAAAAATTATTAGACTTGCTAATCATTAATTAATATTGGGTTATTATACGAAAATATAATATACTTCACTTTTTATTATAAAAGAGTAATATACAATTAATTCTTTCTGATTAATTTACTTCTTCTAACTCGTTACTTGTTAATGGGTTTCACATGATCAATTGATTGATGTAACGTGACAGAAACCATTTTTTGTATCTATCATATTGATGCGTAGCCGGTTCGAGATGACTAGTTTCCCAAATAATTAGATAACAAAACTATCAATGAAAATCAATATAAACTAAATAATCGAAATGCATGTAAACTAAGTTTTCTGTTTCTTCACTCCTTAGTTAAAAGCAAACTTGGTTCTTAAATACAAATTACAATTGTAAAATGCATATGAACATGGAGATAATGTGAACGTGGAGAAGAAAACAGATGAATGGTAACTACAAAGCTACGTGGGGTATGTAGTGGAATTGTGCCGGGTCGGTTTGTAAGCGTGTCTCGGGTAGGTGACCCGTATCACATATATTCTTTAAGATATTATTCATTAGTTTTACACCGTCGTATATATATGTATCACTTTTTAGTTTCGCTTGTATCAATGCAACTATTTTATTTACTCGAGTCATTCCCGTCATAATGCATAGATACTGAAATTGAACAATAAATGAAACTCGCTGCAACGCACAGGGTTGCATTGTTGTATATGCACAAAAAGCAACAAGTGAGTTGTGAGTATGAATCTATTGTTTATAATAGGGACAAATCATATGCGGCTACATGGTCTTGTATGTTACCTCGTGGTTCTTTCGTTGGGTGCCATGTGTCAGGCCCTTATTTTTTTCTATTTTCAATTCTTCTAAGTTTCACTCGTTGTGGTGGTACGTAAACGCGACCGTGTGAAACCACCACCACCATAAAGTGATAGAATGGGATGACGCGCAGTTTTAACAATTGCACTCCGTTTTTTTTCCTTTCTTTATGCTAGTTATTTTATGACACACAAAAATGTGCGTCATCTCATATTTTAGAAACTATGACAGTTTTTATGACAATCATATTTGCGAGTCATAAAACCATTGTGTGTCATAATTAGCGCGACATTAAAGACCATTTTTTTAATAGTGCATCATACGACTTGATGGAAAATACCTTGGTATATATGTAAGAAAAACCAAATTTATGTTAATTTTTTTTACTGTCATTGTCATCATTGTTTCACTTTTTAATTAAAGTTTTTTTATGAAACTAATAAAAAAACAGAAGCACTACTACAAAAACAGGCTTTAATGACGTGTAATGTGTGTCATAAAAGGTACCAGATGCACGTAAATGCGTGTCAAGAAATCCCTCGTCATAAAGCCACACGACGCGCAAAACGTGCGTCATCTCAATCCCTTTTATGACGCCCATTTTTGCATGTCATCTTTCAAGTAATTTTATAAAATGAAAATAGGATGCATTTTTGTGTCATCAGTTTATGACGTTAAATTTTGCGTGTCATGCGGTTTATGACACGCTTTTTTGCATGTCATCCTGTTAAATATATTTTTAGAAATTAGATTTATAGAATTACTAGTTTCTAGATTAAATGACAAAAAGCATCATGTCACGTTACAAAAAAAATGCTGCTGTAGAAGAAAACTGCATTTCATACCTATAGGAATTAAAAACAATTCGATTTCATCATGTTCATATAATTCAATCACTACGACCAAAGTTAAGATGTTTAAAGTTTACATATATATATATATATATATATATATATATATATAGTGAAAAGTTCATTGTAGACACCCCCATAAGTGTAGACAGGTAGACACCCTTTTCACCATTAGATCTCTTGATCTAATGGT
This sequence comes from Deinandra increscens subsp. villosa, assembly GCA_039602395.1. Lineage (NCBI taxonomy): Eukaryota > Viridiplantae > Streptophyta > Magnoliopsida > Asterales > Asteraceae > Deinandra > Deinandra increscens. Next base: position 4,541,840 of record JBCNJP010000020.1, on the reverse strand, counting down.
TGTGATTAATTTTCTTTTTTCTTTTTTTCTTTTTTCTTATTAATTGGAAACTTTCACATGTGAAAAAGAGCTATTTCACATGCGAAAGTGTCTACAATGAACCTCACCCTATATATATATATATATATATATATATATATATATATATATATATATATATATATTCGATCCCTACTAAACGTCCCTAAAAATGAAGTTGCAGGCATAGGACACCCATTCTTTACAAATTTCATCAAAATAGGTATCTGTGTAATCATTACTATCTCCCCCAATCTGAGTAACATAAATGTAAAAAAGTTTTCATTAAACATAAAGATAAAATATTATGCAGTTTTATAGAGTAAACTTACATTGTCTTTTTCAAGGACTCCAACTCTTTGCCGATCTATCTCCTTTATGAATTTTAACACATAATAACCACACTCCGTGAAACCCGGCTGAAGTGGATAATACAAAAAAAATAGAAGATGCAATTGGTTCTAAGAGATCTACCATTTCAAACAGATTTAAGGCATTACAGTTTAAGAGGTATAAAAAACATTCAAACATGTCAAACTTATTGCCAGATCATATAAACATTTCAAACAGATTTAAGGCATCATATAAACACAACTAGAGGTGATCATTATAACCCATTTTTAACTTGTGAGACTTAAAAACACATGTAGTTATCAACCAAAGAGCACTGAGTAGTATCTTGTATAAAATCAATTTTTATCATTGTTGTGCATGCTTGCTAACTGAGACTATGTACTTGAGTGTTCCTATTTTGGTGCAAGTAAACCCTTAGAAACATCCTGATTGAAATGAAGATAAGGCATAGGTTCTAGGTTTTTTGCAAGTATAATTTAGGTTTAGGCATTTAGTATTGAAATCTATTGGGTCTCTTTGATGCTCATTGCACATAATCATGTTATCAAGTTTTCTAAGTTAGTAATTGGGATTTAGGTTCAACATATATTCTGGATGCCTTTTGAAGGTGACTAGAAGAAATTTAACTTCAAAATTAGTACTTTATCAATTGGATAATCATACTAAACAAGTACAAGATTGTTAGAAGTGTCACAATTACAACATTTCAAACATTGAGATGGTTCATGAGATATAACGCATTGCTACTTAGCCTAGCAGTAGTAACAATACTATTCTTGATCTTCTTCATCACCGCCGGATTCATCTTTTCATCCGATACCCCGTCAGTACACGAGTACAAGTCGGTAATAGCCGCACTAACCCATGTCTGTGCGTTAGAAATAACGAATTTCTTACTTTTAGATGACCCAAGGCTCGAGATCATGGTGAGGGAGTCTTTTATTTCACCAATGGAGTCCTGGAGATCTCCAATGCAGTCCTTGAAGACCGCGGCATCACCTTTGGTGATGCTCTTGGCCTTGGCTAGTTTGGAGATGGTGGAACGAGTGGTGGAGGCGGATTTGAGGGTAGCAGAGAGGGCCTGTTTGACGAGCCTAATAGGGTTTGATTTGACCGTAGTGGCGTAAGGGAGGAGGGAGTTTAAGCAAGCCGACGGGTAAGTGGCGGCATTGCATGAGGTTTTGACAAAATTCTTGTAAACAGTGGTGGTCGATGACGAGTAGTTTATAACCTAAAGAACCACCATAAAAAAATTTAGAAAAAAAAACGTTTTTTTAACCTCGTTTTTGACGAGGTTCCAAAGTTTCCCTCAACTCAACATGGGTTCCAAATTACCCCAACCCTATATATATATATATATATATATATAGGGAAGGGTTCCGTGTAGACCCCTTAAATTTTGTAGACTCCGTAGACCCCTATAAAACTCAATAAAAATAAAACTCAGTGTTGTAAATTTGGTTTTTTTTTATAACGATAAGCTTTTAAGAACCAAAAAAATAAATAAATAAATTAAATAAAAACAAAAAACATTAAAAATCGAACATTCTAAGACAATGATTTCTAAAATAATGAGTTTTAAACGCAACACTGAGTTTTATTGAGTTTATTGAGTTTTAAACTCACTGATTTTTAAAACTCATTGTCATAAAATGTTCAAATTTTAATGTTTTTCGTTTTTCTTTTTTTTTAATTGTCTTTTTTTGTTCTTAAAAGCTTATCGCAAATAAAAAAAAATTAAATAACAAAACTGAGTTTTATTTTTAGTGAGTTTTAATGAGTTTTATTGAGTTTTATAAGGGGTATACGGGGTCTACAAAAAATAAAGGGTCTACACGGATCTTTTACCTATATATATATATATATATATACTAGGTTAGTAACCCGTAATATTCGGGTTGAATTTAGATTCATAAAATGAGATAAATGGAAGAAAAAAAAAATGATGAGAGATTTGAAAAATATGAATGACATAATTTTTTAAATCAATTTTTGCTTTGTTAAACATGAATTGAGTTTGTTCAAATTTAATAGCCATATAAATATGAATTTCGTTTATCATGTAATATATTCAATAATCACACTAATCATGTTTGACCGATCTAATATTTTATTTTCGATGTTGTAGTTTAAGTTAGATAGTCGACCATTTACCACCCATATTGCCATGATCATGATTTGTTGGCCGTAAAACAGTAGGACCACCACCATTGTCATTTTAATTGTTGCACTATAGTATAGAGATATGTTACAGTAGTTAATAAAAATAAGGATATGTTGAACATTACAATAACTATTTAATTAGAAATTTAAAATTTACTAAATTTATTTAATTAGAAATTGGATATTGTTCAACTTCATATGTGGAAAGTTATGATAAATGTTCCGAATTAGAATTTTGTAAAATATAAATTTAGAAGTTTAAGAGATCTCACAATTACATTATATTAATAATAAATTTAATATTTATTAAATGTAATATTGAATTTAATATGTGGAAAGTTAAAATAATAAATTTTATTAAATTTGAATTTTTCAAACTTTAATTTTAGAAATTTTAAAAGATTTGAAGTTTCATTATATTTAATTAGAAATTTAAAATTTATTATCAGTAAAGTTCAATTTTATATTTGGAAAGTTGAAATAATACATGGAATTTTTTGATATTGAATAAGAGATTGACAAGTGGAGTGTTGAGGTGGAAGATGATGTGGACACCCTAGTAAAGTGACATGTGGATACCATTTTATTGCTTTATTAGGATGAAAGATATATTGTGTGCATGTATGTGTTTTTAAAGTTTTATGTGGGAAATTATATAGATTTATTTGTACAAAGGGACTTTTTCGTGCGAAGATACAAAGTGAGGGTAAAATTGTCCGCACGCGTTTGATGCTAATCACGCAAGTTATATTTAATAATCACACAAGCTATATTCCATAATCACGCAAGGTTTATTTCATAATCGCGTCAGGTATATTCCATAATCACGCAAAGGTTACGAGGACACATTGACGAGTTTTTTTTAAAAAAAAAAAATTTAAGTATAACAATACTATACTCAAAATAAAGAGATTTAAATACTCGATTTATGATGTAATTTTAAAAAAATGATATCATATAAAAAAGTTATACACATTTAAAAAAGTTGAGGGAAACTTAAAAATGTCAACACTTATATACCTATTTTACCATTCCAAATTATTTTCACGTAAAACTTTTTTGTTCAAATCTAGATTAGATCTAACTATATCTGAACCATTGATTTATTAAATCAATGGTCAAGATTACTTCACACACTTTTCACGATTTGGACTCTTTGTATTAATATCTTTTAACTATTTTAAATGGTGAAGACATATATAAAATATAATCCTCTAAAATCTATTTTTTAAATCTATTTAATATTCATTTTATGACATTTGACTTCACAACTCGAACGGGGATAAATCCCATGGACGACGTCAAAAAGCAGATAAAAGACAATAAAATAAAATAATGTATCGATCTCAAGGTTTTAACTTATTGTGTCTTTTCTTTATGATCTTTAAGCCCTTATTTTGGTTAATGGTTTTGGGTCGTAAAAAAGAAAATTACCGGATTATAGATTCTCTGTTACGAATTAAAGAAGTAGAAGTTCTTGTACACAAATCTTATATTAAAGCGTTTCTTAAATAAATTACAAAATTTAGATTCCTCCAGAGGAATGAATGATATGTGCTCTTCTAGTTCTAGCTGTAATTGTAAAGTAGCATTTATATTTTTATCATTCTTACAAGAAGAGCACATGATAAGGATTCTAAAATATCATGTTGACATTCTGCTAATCATACATACACTTAACTACTTATATTTGCCAAGGCATATTCATTGTAGGGACATTTACATATATCCCCTTATTAAGACAGTAAATTACATATATACCCAAGCTTAAACTTTAATTACATATATCCCCTTTTTCAAATAAAATTACCAATATACCCTTTTAATTATAAAAAACAAAAATCAGAATAAAATTTGCACCTTTATTTACAATTTCATAACCTAATTAGTGTGGGGGCAAATCTGCTCATCGCTCTTGATTCATCTGATTAATTATTTGTGGGGAAATCTTTTAGATTTGTAAATAATTATTTCAAATCGATGAATCCCTCTTAGTTCTCCCCTTATATTCTTAAACATAAGGCTATCAGGTTTTCTATTTCTTCAGATCAACTCCATAACTTTCAGAGCTAACTCTTGTTAATGGATTTCCACCAATACACCATTAATGGTTAAGCGCCAAGAACAGTGCACAAGAAGTGTTGAATGCCTATTTCAAAACTGCATCAAATTTTACGTTTTTACTTGTTTTGTGATAGGGTTTTATATTAAATTGTTCTTTAATGTATTACAGAAAGTTTGATGATGGATGTGCCTTAACAGCCCAGTTCGTTGAAGCATCCATGGGGTGAAATCCATTTTTGATTTTTTTTACATGTGAAATACATAATATAAATTTAATAGTTCATCAATGTAATGCAGATGGGGTTGAAGACACGAACTTAAAAAGTCAAAATCATGTGTTTCTTCTTCGTTTGGATCTTCAAGAGAAAGGCATCAGGTGAAATACCTAATTATTAGGTGAAATATTTACTTAATAAATATTAAAAGAAAGAAATATATAAATATTAATAAGGGTATAATAGTAATTTAATAAATTATTTTAAATAAATTGGGTAAATATGTAATATATATGGTTTAGGAAGGGGATATATGTAATTAAGTTTTAGACTTGGGTAAATATGTAATAAAATGGTTTAGTAGGGGGATATATGTAAATGCCCCTTCATTGTATTACTTATTTTAAAGTAATAAACCCGTGTGATGTTGTGATGACGACAATCTACAACACGGCATTTTTTTTTATATGAAATACAATTCGTGTATTTGAATTATTATTTTTTTACGTATATAAGTCATTGAATTTCGTTTATCATTAAGTGCATTGTTTAATTTTTCATAAACAGACAACATTAATTCCTTGTTTGAAAAATTGTTATTTTTTTTAACGGTCAACGAATGTCCCGGAAAACGCGGGGACTATTTACACTAGTTTAGCTCATTTCAGGGGGATCCACCTCCTCGAGCGGCCGGGTGTAAAACCTAGGAGCTCAGGGATCGAACTTGTGACCTTTCAGTCCCAAGTTTCTCTTCATCGCCGATGCCCCTTCCAAAGTGGCGAACCTGTGGAAGTTTGAAAAATTGTTATACTCTCTTAAACTTTTAATTTTTTAAATAAAAGACAAATTTATCCTCTTCCTAAGTATTATAAGGTATAACTTTTTTTTTAACAACAAAGTAATATTTACACATCAAATTACACCATTGCCTGGGTTGACCTCCACCTAAGAGGACAAAGTCTCTACCAAGTGGGCTACTCCTACATTGGCTATAATAAGGTATAACTATGTAGTTTTACTCTTACACCTTTAATAGTAAAATCACATGATTAAAATCAATCAATTCTTTTAATTAACGTGTGAAAATTAAAAATTTCTTTTAATTAATTAGTTAATTCTTTTAGTGCAATAGGTGTAATAGTTATTTAATTTATTAATAAATATTTTTTTAATTAAATATAATCTATTAAATTTTATATTTTTTTGTTAAAAACTATATATATTATAATTAAAATATAGCTAAAGCTAGTCACTATTTATAATCGAGTCGTGATAACTTCATATGCTTTTTTATGTATTCAACACTTTAGTTTTTTATATGAGATGATTTTCAAGTAGTGCATAAAAAACCCGCATCAATACATGTTTGAGAAGATACTAGACATTCAAACCATTACAAATTGCACAAGAACACGTGCCAACAACTTCTAGTTGAATATAAAAAGGGAAGAAACAACATAAATGGTATGTTTGAGTATTTTAAATTAGGAAAATATCCCATTTTGAATGTTATAAATATGAATAAAGTGAAGAATTTATCTTGTTTAATTTAGATGAAATTGAGAATATGACTTTGGGAGTTGGATTTTTTAAAAAGGTTATTTTTTTTCTAAAAACATTAAAAATTATTTTTAAAAACTCATAGACAAGATCAAATAAACTCTGATTAAACTCATTCTAGCAACTTAGAACCAACTCATCAAATCTTAAACACTTAAAAAACAATGATGATGAGAACACATAATGACGAGCATAATACACACTAACCTGGAAAACATAAACCCTAAAGCAAAATGATGAGCAGAAATTACACAATGACTAGGATGAATAGAATGAGCTAGAAAACGTAAATTCTAAAACCTAAGATAAACCCTAAAAGTTAAACCCTAAATCCTGGATACTAAATTCTAAAAAACAATGACGAGTAGAAAAAACAACAAAGCAGAAATACACCATGAGCTGGAAAACATAAATTCTATAACCAAAAAGTTATACACTAAAAGCTAAGATCATTGAGTCCAACAATCCAGTTCCAATGACGCTGAAGTGAGTTCAATTGAAGTTTGTTTGAGTCGGCTTATGAGTTTATACTCACACCCCTTAATTCTATTTTAACACCATTTTACGCCCCCGTATAGCTAAAAGACAAAAATTCTAAACTTACACCCCTTTACGGGGTCGTAACTACATTTACAGCCCTGTAAATTTTTGTTTTTAAATAATTTAAAGTTACCTTAATAAAAATAATTTAAAGTTATCAAATTATAACATATAAACGTAATCCAGATAAATTTTTAAAAATAATGATTTGATAAATTTACATTTACCAAATTATAACATATAAACTACATTTACAGCCCGGTATTTTTTTTTTAAATAAATTAAAGTTACCTTTTTTAAAACAATTTAAAGTTACCAAATTATAACATAAAAACGTAATCCAGAAATTTTTTTAAAAATAATGATTTGATAAATTTAGGGATTGGCTTTTAACACTATATAATTACAAATTATTTTAAAGTTACCAAATTATAATAAAAACCCAAACAAACAAACACCACGATTTTACAAAAATTAACAATAATAAGTTTTGGAGTTCGGGCATACATCATCAAGAAATAATAAAAAACACAAAACATATTAACCAAATAAGACGTAACTAATCATCGTCTTCATCATCCTCGTCATCGTCCTGATAAGGGGGTGGATCATGGATATGTAAACTATTTGCTATGCTGCTCATCATTTGGATCTGCCAGTTTAGCATCCGGTCATGCCTCCGATGTTGCCGCCCCAGGCGGCGAATTTCCAAACTCATTTCCTCTATTCTCTGCGACAAAACTGGAGGCATCCTGACCGCACGATACCTATAACGCACATGCTCAACCTCGTGTGCTATGTTACCCTGATCTCTCGCCCCACCATCATCATCTCCCGCCCCATCATCATCATCGTCATGACCCTCCTCGGGCACAGGCTCCTCTCGGACAGGCTCAGGGATAGGGTCAATTAAACGGTATGTATGCGAATTCCGTCCTTGCGTGATTTGGTAACTAGGGTGTAGCACCCTCACGCTCTTCATATGTGAATGTGGAGAGAAGCTCCACAGTCAGTAACATGTAAGAAGACAACATGGCTGACTCGAACAACCGCCACCATGGAGTATATGCCCCTACTATCTCGATGAAGGGCTGCAACGCGTCAATCTTCGTAACACCCTTCCAGCAGTTCTTTCAACCTCTCAAGCATCCACACAAAGTTTTGTTGTCGTTCGTAGGTTATGAAAGCATTTGCAATTATGAAGGAGTTGCCAGTCGATGTCACGCCAATCATTTGAACGAACGGAAGTTTGTACATGTTCGTTTTGTATGTGGCGTCGATCATCAACACGTGAGGGAATGCACGCCATATGTCGTGCGCTTGGTGACTAATAAAGAATATCTCCTCGGTTCTGTTGGTCTTAGGGTCTTCCTGCGTAAAGAAGACGTAGCCCAGCTCACGAAGATAGTTCTCGAGAACTTCCATCGGTGTTGTTCCCATTTTCTTCTTACGCTTTGCTTTCTCTAGGGCGTTGTATATGTTTTTCTTATCGAATACCTGACCCGGGTACTGCTTCCTTAAGGTTGCTTGAATGTCACGTGGCGCCATGTTTTGCTCGCCAAGCTGCACAACAATATTCTCTTGCTCGGTAGACAATCTTGTGGCATGTGAATGACCCTCCATATACCTTGACGGAGAATGGTTATGTTGAGGGAATGTTTGCTCCATCTTAAAACGCCCCGCCCCTTTGTCGTATGTCGTTACCAACACGAAAGGACAATTACACTTTTTACTACCAGATTTTCTATGGGTACCGGTAAGGACAGGTTCTCCACCACGATCACAATGAATCCACAACTTTGGAATAAAACGCGTGATTTTGTTAGGCTTCGTCCGTTTCTTACTGAACGCATAGCCATGGGAAAAACCTAATTGTTGAACCCACTCGAACACCTGGTCAGAATGCCTAAAAACCTATAATAATTACAATGTTATTAGACAGACTTACATAGGAGAAAAAATACTAGTAGTTTGTTTAAGTTTAAATTATGTCTTGTTACCGTGTCTCCGAAATCGTAATCCACGTCCTTTGGGTGGATATAGAAATTCCCATCGGGTCGGTTCGGTGAACCTTCGTCACTATTCACCAGTTCATGCTTCATTGAGGGGGGTGATGATGGGTCACCAAGAGGAACCGTTGAAGGTCCACAACCGAAGTCGTAGTTATCACCGTCATAATCATGAACGACGTGAGGGGCCCAAGAAGATTGTGACCCCTGTCCATAAACATACCCCTGGTCATATTGATACTCTTGGTTCATTTGAGGATTAAAATAACCGATTTCAGGAAGTTGACTCCAATCAGGAGAATGTGATCCGTATACATAATTAGGTTCCTAAAATAACAAAATCATTAATATGTTTAACAATACAGAGTTAATTAATCACATCAAATTTATTATTGAAATGTCTCGCCTGGTTTAAATCAAACTGGCTGTCGGACCGGTTTGAGGATTGAACGACATCAAATGGAAAAGTAATATAATACGAATAATAATAATAATAATAATAATAATAATAATAATAATAATAATAATAATAATAATAATAATAATAATAATAATAACAATAATAAAATCTAAAGTTAATACTAATAATTCTAACAATAATATTAATAATAATAATCAAATAAATATAATAAAATAATAATAATTCTATAAATATAAATACGGAGTTTAAAAATTACTAAAACAATAAGTGTAGTAATAATACTAATAAGTATACAGTAATGATAATAATAATAATTACCTGGTTGGTAGAAGATGAGTCTGCAGGAAAAAGGAAGTCCTAGTACGACATTATTGATTAATAACCTCGGGATACAACGATACAATTTGCAAGGTTGGAAGCAAGATTTCTTCTTATGAATTCTTATAGTTTGCAAGATGGCTTCTTATACAACTCAATAAGTTTTCAATTGAAAAGGCGGCAACGGTTGAAACGCATTTTATAGAACTTTGAAACTTTACGGCCCCGTATGTTATGTTACACCCCCGTAATACAATCAAATCAGTCAGGGAATCTCTGAATTCCTCGAAATTGGCGTTTTACGACCCCGTAAACTAATTTACGGCCCCGTAAAATGTTTACGACCCCGTAAATCAGTTTACGACCCCGTAAAGGGGTGTAGAAAAATGTCAAGGGGTGTGAGTATAGGAGGACCCTTAGATTAAACCTTTAAGAGTCAATAAACTTTAAATAAAAAAAAAAATTTCTTCATATTATGAGCCTGTGAGGTCTTGTCAAACTTACAACTTTAAATGAACCACCTGCCCCTTTTTAAAATATGATTTCTTCTTAATTTAAAAAGCATCATCTTCAACCTTAGAAACCTGCAACATCGTCGACCAACCTTCTTTTTTGATAACACAAAATTAACTATTTTCATCTTAATTTTTAGCCAAACAACTTTTATAGAGGGTCAACAAAGAACAAATATAGAGTTATATGCCATCGTTCGCAAAATGTTCAGTTGGCCGGATGGTCGCCGGAGGGTCAGCGGACCCCCCTGACCCTCCCCTGGTTCCGCCATTGATCAGCTGAGAAAACTTATATCCAATATACTGATTTGTTTAACTAATCTGGCTCTATTAACTAACTTTAACTTTGATTTATCTTTAAATCGACTAGTCCCATGCAATGGACAAAACTTAGCCATTTTACTAAAGCTCTTCGACTCATTCTCTAGTTACCTTAATACTCACTCTTATGAAGTACCAATAACCATAATGAAGTGCTAGGAAAGACTACCATCGCACTAGAGGCTCATAATCTCTTAACATAAGTAGATAAAAAACTATAGGCACATTAGAAATCCAACAAGTCTAAGTAACAAGAAGATCTCACCTTAGCAATTATGACTTGGGATAGTGACAAGCATATTCAAGAAGTTTACCTCGTGAGACAAACAAGAATACACTATTAAAAAAAGTCATTTAGTGACACACGTTTTTGATAACGTTAGTTTATGTCACTATTTAGGTTATTAGTTGTGTTTTCCGTATGTCATATTTGGTTGACATACACTTTAGTGGCATTTTGCTTTTGATATACTAATTTAACGTTTCTATGACTTTTTTAGGGCATGTCATATTTGTTCGACACACTTTGATAGCATTTATACTACTAATTTTTACGTTGTCTCCCTTATAAAGCATAGAAAATTTAAATTTTGATGCTATGATAATTTTTTTGATGCTACGAAACGTATATTAAAAAATCACACACAAAAACCCTCCAAATTCCCCCGTCCCCCAATTTCCCCCCAGATGTTCCTCACGTTTTCCTTATACCTTATTCCTCTTAACATCTCCCTCCTTTTCTCCTTTCTCCTCTACAAACCCCTAAATCTCCCTATCCCCTCATGTTTTGGCCAAAAGGATTGGGTATGATACTAGGTAAATCCGTAAATGAACACGAAGGGGTAACCATATCTGGAATCACTGAATACGACGATGAAAGAGATGTGATTGAAGTGTGAATCACCCAAAGACATTAAAATGGGAAGTTTTTGGGTTCAAGTCCAACCTGTGACAAATAAATTAGGGGTTTTAAGTTAGGCAGGGGGTTTTTTCATCTATGATGGGTGATCTTCGGGTCCTGTACTCTGAGAATGGAGATAATCGGATAGGCCAGTAGCCTGTCATGATCCAAATTTGTAGTTAAAAAAAATAGATGTGGATGATGTCAAACGAAGTGCTAATCCAAAATGAGAAGTTGTTTTCTTTCCCACTTACAAATTAAATTTTGATTTTGGACGTCATTGGCAAGAGAAGTGTGTTCGTATTCAAATGCTTAATTTGGGTTAGAGAAACCTGGGGTTGGGGTGGGGGGAGGGATTACACTAGGTGATGATTTATGCCAAACAGAAGAAAGTCATCTGTGTATGTACGTCTATACTGACTAAGATTACAAGCAGTGCGTTTCATGGTGTTATATATGAAAGTAACATAAAGATTATATAAATACTAGGGTCCTACTATTTGTACTCTCATTTTATTTTTTTATTGTTTTACGGGCCGCATACATATATACGGGCAATATAAAACCCTGAAATTACACAAAACCTGCCAAAGCTTTACGGGCGAGATATAAAATACATACGAGCAATATAGATAAAAGCTATACGGGAGGATATATATTAACAATATACTAGCGAGATATCAAAAGGACAAAAAAGTACTATACGGGCAAGATAAGTTAGGATACGAGCAGTATAGTAACTATATACAGGCCGGATACTATTATGTACGGGAGGTATATCAACTATATACGGGCTGGATATTTTTGGATACGAGCCGGATAGCTACTAATTTCTATACGTTTTACCTCATTTTCATAAATAATATATGACCCGTATATTATCATATACGGCCCGTATTTTAGTAATAGGAGTACAAATATTAGAATACATCCAAAAATAATACTATTGTAGCAACTCTTAGTTCATTTTGGAACAATAAGCATGTCAAATGCAAACCCAATACTAATGGAAGTCAATTCTTATACACCACACAGGCACACACTTGTGTTTTCGTTTATAATTTGTTGGGTTATATTTTACCTGCATAATTTTTTATTTTTTACTATGCATTAGATTATATGTTTACCTAAAATTGTTAATTTTTGTTCGAGTAAGAGGCAGCAAGGAGCTACCCCAAACCATCCAAACAAAGTTAAAGATTTAAAGAAAAAGTACACCATTAATGTCAATCAATATTAATGCCTTTACATTACTATAGGAAATTTTGGGTATCTGAAAATTGTTTTTTTAACCTTAAGTAAAGGGACAAAAAAATATTTAAAAAGCCACAAATATAACGTGTAAGTAAAATATAACGGCACTTTATTCCTACTTGCTGTGAATGGGCATCAATATTATAAAAAAAATTATCTTTAACAACGTTTTTAAAACGTTGTATTACTATTTTAAGTAATAACAGATGTCCATTTCGGTAAAGTATTAAATCCAAATTCAAAATGTTTAGGTAAACCTAATCCTCAAGAAATGGATAATCAGTGTATCCAACCACTGGATCGTCGGTATAAAATGTACTTCTATCATACTTGTTTAACGGTGCTTTTAGCATAAACCTTCGAGGTAAATCAGGGTTAGCCAAAAACGCACGCCCAAAAGCTACAAGGTCCGCCTCTCCATTTTCAATCACACGATTTGCTTCGTCTCGATCATCATACCCGCCTGCAACGATGAATGTACCTAGAGGGGAACCAAAAAAATGTTACCTATCAATAACCGAAATCCGAATAATAAACGAACCGGTTATTGACTGGTGAAGTATAAAGTTGTTATAAACGGATAGAAACTGTACTTAATGGGCCGGTTTGAGGTTTCAAAGTGGATAACCAATTATGTACTGTTAATAGTTGGTTTTAATTAACCTACTAAAACGTATATATAATTTCTTTTAAAATTATGGTTATCATGTCGGTTTTTTTCTGTTAACCGGTTCAGTTTCCAACCAAACACATGATGTTCCTCACTTTTTTAAATGAAAAAAAAAAATTATGTTCCTCACTTTTTTAAATGAAAAAAGTTACACACCTATTTGCTAAATTCACCATTTTTCTACGATCGTTTCGGTTCAAACGACCGTTTCTGTTGAAACAACTGCTAAACGGGATGACGTGTCGCGACGACGAAACCTTAAAATTAAGAGGGCCCCTTTTTTAACGACCGTTTGCTATCAAACGATCCCAAAACGATCGTTTTGCTCCAAACGATCGTGAGGATCAGATGTTTTTAGTAAAGTTATGGTTTCTTTTAGTAAAGGCCAAAAAAAATGAAAGGAAATTTTTAACATTGTCCCTCTTTAACTTTCCTTCTATTTTGGAAGGAAATCAATGAAAATAAAATATAAAGTTTGTCATTTACTATTTTACCATCCTATCTAATATATTGTAAAATTATATATATTTAAAATAAGAATATAATTATAAAATTGTTCAAATTTTCTCCTCTTCAACTTGAAAAAGTATAAAATTTTTCTTCTATTTTCTCTTCTTTTAAACTTTAAAACATAAAATAAAATTAAACACTTTCATTTAACTCTCTTTCTTTAAAGTACCTTTCTTTTCTTTTCTTTATTAAACTTATGTTTTTATTAAACTCCGGAACCGAGAGTTTCGACCCAACCGTTTCTTTTTATTTCTTTTTTCTTTCTGAAACCAATTTGTTTACTGACCAATAACGCAATAACCAACTTTAGCTAACAAATTAACCGATAAACGTACCTTTAAACGCCTTCCTCATCGACACCAAACTATCCCGAGTCTCCACTCTCTCAAACTGAGTCACCATCCGCGGCTCAATCACATGCAAGTAACCAACCCCGAGTTGACTCAGTGACTCGGCCATGAACACGCCTAGCGAGTTTGGATCCGAGTCACCGGAATCATTGTAATTCGCAAACGGAGATAACCTCATTCCGACTCTCTCGCACCCGATCTCGTCTGAAACAGCCTGAACGATCTCAATCGGAAACCGGCAACGGTTTCCGACGCTTCCGCCGTACAGATCGGTCCGATCGTTTACCTGATCTTTCATGAACTGGTCAATTAAGTATCCGTTTGCTCCGTGAATCTCGACGCCGTCAAAACCTGCTTCGATTGCGTTTTTTGCAGCGAGACGGAAGTCGTTGATGACGTCATGGATTTCGTCTACGGTTAGCCTGTGTGGGGGTGAGTATTGAGGATCTGCTGCACCTTCAGAGCCACCGATGAACCGCTGGTTAAGAATTGGCTTGTTGGTGCTGGAGATTGGAGGCCGGCCATATGGTTGAAAACCTGGATTAGCGACAAATTGTAGAACGCTTTAGTGAGTTGTACGATTCAAATCGCATATTTCCCAATATTTTCAATTCAAATTGCACATTTTTAAATATTTTAATTATTTCATTGGTTTTAATCTTAGTTAAGCACCATTTTATTTAGGCATTATTTGTAATTTATAATTTACCATATATTAGTTTGAAAAATTGACTCCGCTTAATTCTTTGTTTGTCCTATTGGTAAATAAAAATTCATGTCATAATTTTTGGCAACCGGTAATGCCATGTTGTCATGTATTTGTTTTTAGTGGTTCATTCGTTAAAAAAAACTAATACCGTTGATTTTCGATGATGTGGCTGGTGATGTGACATTTATTTATTTAAAAAAAAACATTATATAGTCACCACTCCACCACCATCATCATCTCTGTTTGTCCTATTAATAAATAATAATCTATGTTTTAATTTTGGCAACTGGTAGTGCCATGTTGTCATCTATTTGTTTTTAGCGGTTCATTTGTTGAAAAAAAACTAACACCATTGGTTTTCGATGATGTAGCTGGTGATGTGACATTTATTTTTTTTAAAAAAAACATTATATAGTCACCACTCTACCACCATCATCATTATAATAATCCATGTTTTAATTTTGGCAACTGGTAGTGCCATGTTGTCAAGTATTTGTTTTTATCGGTTCATTCGTTAAAAAAAACTAACACCGTTAGTTTTCAATGATGTGCCTTGTGATGTGACATTTTTTTTATTTTTTTTAAGAAAGCATTATATAGTTACCACTTCACCACCATCATCATCTCTGAACCACCCCCACCACCACCTCTCTCTTCCCCCAAATCATAACCAATCTAGTTGGGCGTTAAAAACAAATACACGACAACATAGGACTGTCCGTTGCCAATGTTAAAACATGGTTATTATTTGCCAATAGGAAAAATATATGACTAAATGACGTCAGTTTTCCTTTTAGTTTTAACGTTGTTAGTGTTGTCTCTTTGCGCCACGCTTTAACAATACAATTATTTTATATATTCGTGTCATCCCCACCGTAACGCTTAGATAGTAAAATATATTTAAATACGAAAGAAAAATTTCGGTTGGAAATACATATGTTACCGAGTCATATTCTTGTTTAAAAACAAAATTCAGTTTTTAACATTTTTGTTACCCTTTACCATATCCTTTTGGGGGCATATATAAAGATACTTACTAGTATTAGAAACTCTGCCTGAATGCCAAAGCTGACAAAAGAATATTCCCCCCTTCTCATGAACGGCATCTACAATTGGTCTCCAAGCTTCTACGTGTTCTTTCTTCCAAATCCCTGGTGTGTTTGGCAGTCTTTTTTATTTCAAAATAATTAAACTTTTAATTAATTCAATTTCAATAAATCAATCTTCTTCTTTTAAAAAAAATGGAAGGAAATAAAATTAAAGTAATTACCCTTGAGCAGTATCTGAAATCCCAGATGCTTCACTGATTAATAATCCACCTTTTGTTGTTCTTTGTGTGTAATACAAAATAGCATGTGGTTGTGCTTTGAAATTGTAGGATCTTAGTCTTGACAAAGGTGCCAAAACAACTCTGAATCAGAAACACAAAACAAATTAAACTGGATAATGAAGGGAAATTTAATTTAATTAGAGTTAAATAAATGATTAACTAATTAAAATTCTAATTTAATTTGATTTCAATAAATGAATCAAATTTAAGGTTGTTGAAGTAGGTGATTTTTCACTTAAAATTTGAGGAAAGCTTCTCAATAGGGAAAAAATAAATTTTAAAAAATCATCAAGATGTAAAGGCTGGGGCAGAAAAATTTGGAGTTAAGAAGCAGGAAATATCATTAAAATTTTTGATTTGAATTGAATGATGTTATAGAAGAACACAATTTGAGAAAAAAATATATTTTGTGTCGAACACGTCCACCTTCAAGTGTTAAATTACATGTTTTTTACCACAAAACAATAATTTTTCGTGATCTTGTATAAAACTGAACATATGATCATCATATAGTGTCAAAATTTTTAGTTAAATGGAAGAAAATTAGATCATAAAATCGTTAAAAATGTTGTAATCTCATATTTATCAATAAAATCATCAATTTAGTTATTCCTTTAACTTTTCTATTATTCTCTCATCAATCATTCTAAAGATTCAAATCAACTTGTCTTATATAGGTGGGATAATTTTTTTCTTCAAAAAAAAAAACAAAAGAAAATAAGATTTTTTTTCAGTTAATTATATATCTTATTTTTCAAATTAATGTTTTTTTTTTTTGAAAAGGAAAAAAAATTAGATATATGTGAATTTTTGAATCTATTTTCTTCCATTTTATCTCTCGTTTCTAATCATCAAGAAATATGTACCACATATAAACAAACACTTAAAGATTGAATATTACCTATGAGAAAGAACAAAAGATTTCATCGTGTATGGTGTAAGAAGAGGTAGGGTCTCCATTAAGGTTGTCTCTTCTTCTTTCTCCATCTTTCCTCCAAATGAACCAAAAGTTTTCTAAGACTGTAGCTTATATAGACATCACATCACATCCTTAGAAAATCACCACCACTCATCCTCATCTATTACTATAATTTAAGAATATTATATTATTTATGACTTTTCATAATGAATAACTATAAAGTTTAAGTAAATTACTATATTGGTGAATGTGATTTGGATATTTTAACAATTTCATTCTAAAAAATAATTTTTAAACATATCAAGTCTTGTGGTTGTATTTGTTTCCATCTTTTAACATTTTATTTTTCTTAAATGTAAGTGTATATCAGTCATTTTACTCATAAGAAGTATTTATGTAACATATTAACACCATTTAATTTAATTTAATAGATGAGATACTACTTGTGTAATTTAACAAAAATAATAAATAAATTAATTAATTAAAAATTAAAACCCATATAACTCATCCCCACCTCCCCTAATTTAATACTCAAAGGTCTATTATGTAAATTTATAGAATACTTTTTTTTGAACAGCAAATATCTATTTACACACCAAATACATCACTGTCAGGGTTTGAACCCGTGACTTCCAACTAAGAGGACAAAGCCTCTATCAATTGGGCTAGTCACACATTGGCTAAATTTTAACTTCTCTAGATGTGATCTTCGTCTCCTTCACTATGGTTGATCGGCGTACCGCCACCACAACACTTCATCTTTTTCGGCAAAATCACAGAAAAATTAAAATTTTATTAAAATATTACGAATTACATAATATAGGAGATTACATTGAACATATCACAATTGAAAGAAATACAAACATAATGTAAAGAATTTACAAATAGAAAAAGAATAAAAGAACAAGAAATTAAACAGAATGTAGAAAGGGTGGTTGATGCTTTCTGTTAAATAGAGGTCCCTTAAAACAGATTTCGGGCCACCCAGGTGAACCGGCCGTCTGTCTCCCAGGGTACAACAGCCTAAGCAGTGTGTACTGGCGGAGTCAACCTAGCACTTGGAACTATACCTGAGATGATAGCACGAAGCTGTGAGAATGCTGGAAACTTTTCTGCACCACCAGAAGCCAAAATTAGTTGTGTTTTTTTTCTCAGTCTCTGTAAACCAGACTCGAATCCTTCTATTTATAGGGATGGAGGAGCACTTCGTAATTGATCACTCATTGAATTTAACACCTCAGTTAAATCATTCGAAACTGATCAGTAACACCTGAGTAACTCATTCGAAACTGATCAAGAATTCAAGGGTCAAGTTGTTTCGGAAGAACCAGTTCTAAACAACTATTCCAGTAGAACCTCGCGAAACTTGAATCCGAAGGAACTGGTCCGGATCAACCCAAAAATACCATCGATTACGGTCACAACTACACGTCGGCTTTGTCTAACGTCGGCTTCATCTATTACAGTCACATTTAACACATGGTTGCAGCTCCACAGATCCGTGCATGATCCTATATATTTCGAGTGCAGCTACACTTTCTAATATGGGTGGTTGTTTGTGAGTGTCTTACTTTGGTTTGATTTTTTATTTATGTGTGGCTTGATTTCTATTTTTATTGTTTAGCATGTGCTAGCGTTTGATCAATAAGTGAAACGATTTTTTTTGCTCTTTAACCGATGCCTTTTTTTTTTTTTTTAACGGCTAAGTTTTTATTATTTTGTCACCAATGGGTTTTGAACCCTCACCAAATAAAAAGGCTATGCCTTATCTAACACCAAGATACCATTGGGACAAATGCCCCTTGGTTAACCGATGCCTTTGATTATCGTCTGAAATGGTGTTACATATCTCTTCTGTCGTGTAATTGTATTTTGAGTATGAGTTGAAGATTGAAGATTTGCAGGTACTATTTAGCTTTTAGATTGAATAATATTTGAATCCATTTGTAATGGACTAATTTTGGGTTCATGGGTTGTATTTGCTCATTAGGATATCCGATTTCATATTCGAATCCTTATCCGAAATTTTTAATATCGGAAATTTCGTATACGGATTTGGATAGCGAAATCAATTACCCGAAATTTTTGAATATCCAAATTTTTCTGTAAGTTAAGAAAAATGATTAATATTGTTTACTTTTATTTCTACACTAGATTCCTCGTACGACTTTACCCTATACGCCAAATATGCGGAAAACCAAATTTAAGCCACATATTTATTTTTTCACTATTATTATACCCTATATTTTTATGAGTGGTTGTGGGTAGAAGATAGATAAAATATAAAAGAATAAAAAATTATTTATTTGAAATAAGGATATAGCGTGGGAAATGAGTTGTGGGTTCTAAAACAATGAAAAATAAATTTACTATATTGACAACGTTTGATAAATTATAAGGATGTAGATGATAAACTTCCTATGAATACTCTCATTAGGTATTTTTAACTCTTGGTTATTTTTTATTGTTTTATGCTTTAGGTTTTAGTGTTTTACGATTTAAGATTAAGGAGACAATTCTTTTTTTAAACGGCGTTTGGAACGATCTCTAAATCTCAAATACCTGAGTGGGTCTTCCTGAGACGGGATTGCACCTGTCAATACTGGATTTTACACTCCAGACTAAACTCACCCAGTAAAATAATCAAGGAGAAAACTCATCACTTGAAAAAATCCTCTTGAATCAGGTTTGAACTTAAAATATTAGGATCTCAAGTTCTAACCATCATTCTCCCAGACAATTCTAACACTATGCTAGAATTAGTTTAAAGGAGTTCATTTGTTGGTTTATGAATTTAGAAATAAAGTCTTTTTGAAATCTGTCAAATTTTAAAGTCATGTGATGCAAAATCTGTGGGTGAAGGCTAGAAGCAAAAATCTGGGTGTTCTCGTGGGACCAGTGGAGAAAGTTTGAGTTTTGAGCTGTTCCTTGGTTGTAGGATTGATAGTTTGGCTTCTATGGTTTTTTTGTTCCTGGGGTTGATCTAGTTTGGGGATTATATTTTTTCTTTTGGCTTTTCCGAAGAAAAAAAAAGGTGATGCAAATGCAATTATTAGAGATGGGCCACACGGTAGAAATAACATAAAAAGTTCCCAAATTTGCGTAGGAAGATTCAAATTGATGATGATGATTAATTAACTATTCAATATTTTTAATCACTATGATCAAGGACCACTAACCCACTATCATCTCCAAAATACTTATTTTATTTATAACTTTAGACGGCTATTATCTATTTTATTCAATCGTTTTAATCAAACAAGAATCAAATTAGTAGTTTAAAGAGTTAATTATAATTTTTGTCCATGAGGTTTGTTCCATTTAACCATTTTAGTTTAAAACTTTAAAATTTCTTATTTCAGTCCAAACGTTTCATTTTCGTTTTAGTTTCAGTCATTTCTTTAACACCGTTAATATTTTCTGTTAAGCTATCCATAGTGGGCAGTACACCGCCCCCTAGGACGCTATGGGCTGAAAATTGGTCCTAGTCATTGCGAGCATAACGCCGAAGAAGGAGAAAAAATCAAGAGAAATAGTCGTTAAACGGCTATTTTGACAACGGTAAATTCAATATATTTTTTTTCTAAATTATTTACCTATAAATTAACCATTTCATATTCATTTAAAGTACACCATTCTACTCCTCTTTCATCTCATTTTCTGCATTTTCTACAATTTTATACTCTACATTCTATAAATGGCGTCCTCTTCCTCTTCATTACTTTATGACTTTTACGATGACGAAGAAGACAAGGTGATTTCGGCAGCGGTGAAAATGATACAAGGTCTTCCACTTCTGTTCCGCGAACAATTCAAAGAGAACGCCTATTGAACGGGACCGCGATGCAGGAAATACTCGGTTGGTGAACAATTATTTTTCCGAAAAGCCAACTTATCCGGACCCCAAGACATTCTCTACTCGTTTCCGGATGACTAAACACATGTTTTTGCGTATAGCGCATGATTTGGAAGCAAATTATTCATATTTTCAACAAAGATGTGACGGACGGGGGAAGCTTGGATTCACATCTATTCAAAAGTGTACATTGGTGTTACGCATTTTGGCGTACGATAACACGACCGACATCAATGACGAGTATTTAAAAAAGGTTGAGAAGATGACGAGAGACACTTTGGAGCATTTCACTAGAGATATATATTATTTACCAGTTAAATAATGTATACACTTAATTTATTTTATATCTTTAGATGTTATTAAAAATATCCACTTTTATTTATAATGTTTGTTATTTAATTTGAAAGGAATCGATGAACTATACGCGGGACGGTATTTACGAAAGCCAACGTGAAATGATCTGTAAAATTTATATGAGCGGCATGACCAAGTACATGGTCTACTATGCATAATTGGTAGCATAGATAGTATGCATTGGCAATAGGATAACTGCCCTACCGCATGGAGAGGTCAACACACACGGAGTGATCAAAAGGGCCCGACAGTCATTCTGCAAGTCGTATGTTCATGTGATCAATGGATTTGGCATGCTCACTTTGGTGTAGCCGGATCCAACAATTATATCAATGTTTTGGAGGGGTCACGGGTCATTGAGGAATACGTGTAACTCAAACATATATTTGAGTTTTCTAATGTTGCAGTAGGCACTCATGTCATGAAAGTTGTACCGGAAATCCGGTGTCATGCTGGACAGCATTAGTTAAGCAACCTCAAACGAATCCTTGGTATGTTTTTCAATCTCCGAACGTGCTTGATCATTTATCACGAATGATGGCGGAGTGGAGATTGCCTATCCAGGACATAGAGTTTGCCAAAGAGTCTTATATAACCTTCTGAGAGTGGCTTGTCATGATAAAAAGTTGGTCTCGGTGAATTTGTCCAGTTGATGGATTGAATTAAGGATATTTTCAGTAGCCTTCTGTAAATAAGCAAAATATTTTAATTAATATTTTTGATTTTTTACATATCCTTATATTAAATTTGGTAAGTATTTAAGATATAAGGATTTGAGAATTCGGTTAACCAGTCACTAAAGACGGTTGTAGCACGCAATCAATAATAAGTGGGTAACTGAACTGACAGCGGGTGTCAATTGTGAGAAGTGGTCACAACTCTCAGTTATGAGGCCGCAATGACATCGTGTGTCAAGTTTCGATACGTTTAGCCTCATTTATGCCACTTTGTTTGCAAACACCAATAGTGCGGTGCTGTAGCTCCAACACTATGAGTGATTGGAAAGAAAGTAATATTCATCCCAAATGGTCAGTGTGCAAGTGCAGTGCTGTAGCTCTAACACCCGCACCTCGGAAAATACCATATGAGCCAAGTGCGGTGTTGTAGCTCCAACACTGACGTTTTGATAAATATGTTTCAAGTTAGACTTGATTTAAGACGGCATAGACTACTGGTTTTAATTTTACCGACTAGGGTTATTAAAATCAAGCTTTAATATATACCGACTAGGGTTATTAAAATCAAGCTTTAATAAGTTGTCACTAATGATAAACATAATTTAATGTGAACATGATGCATGAAATTATGAATGTGTCGGGAGCGGGTATTGACTTGAAAATACTGGTTGTCACACATATCATCTTTATGTGCCAAATGATACAAATTCGCTAACTTGAATGGTATTTATGGTGGAAAAGATGAAACACTATCTTCTCATTTTGTCTATAGGTTATTAAAGCTAGCACTGATTTTGCTGATGCAGTTGTAACTTCTGAATTCGGCAATGAAGTGTCAAGTTTGGGCAATCATATTGGTGTTAACTTCTCAATCTTCATAATCTACTAAACAATTACAATTGTTGATACATGTCAACACTAGGTTCGTTCTCTCACTTAAATTCCCTCCAAAACAGTCATACATATTTTATAATAAAATTAGTAGGCTACCCTTCAGAGGCTTAAATGCATTGGTAAGAAAGTTGAGTATGATGACATATCCTTATTATTGTTTTTCATTTAATTTCAAACTATTAATTGCTTGGGATATTAATATATTATGGAATTAACTTCTACCACGTAATTACATAAATTTTCATCATGCAAAACTAACCAAATTGATAAAGGTTTTGTTTTGTTAGTTGTAGAGTAATTTAGAAGTAGGGGTAAGATAGATTGTCGTTAAACAAATTACATAAATTTTCTTTTAAAATAATTTAATGAAGAAAAAGATAGTAAAACTGTGTAAAATAACATGTAAAAAACTTCAATTTGCTTCATTCGTAATATGCTTCAACCCTAACACGTCAGTGTCGCAATCTGATTCATCCATTTCTTCATTCTTCCATCATCGGTCTTCAATGTTGCGATTACAGTTTCGATTGTGCAACGATTATTACAAGAACAAATCGGTTTCAAATGTGTGAAATGATTTGCATTCATGGTTCACACGTTACGGAGTAATGATTGCCAGTTACGGTTTGACATTGTCGTCATCGATCAGAGGTTTATATGGAGTTACGGAGGAGAGTAGGGGTGTTCATGGTTCGGTTTCAAACCGCAAAACCGTCCAAACCGGTCATCGGTTCGGTTTCGTGGTCGGTTTTTTATCTTTACAAACGGTCGGTCGGTTTCAAAAATTTTAAACCGTTGTGAACGGTTTGGTTTACGGTTTATATGAAAAACCGGTCGTAAAAAACCGAACCGGACCATGTACATATAATAAGTAATATATATATATATATAATATATATATATATATATATATATATATATATACATTGACTTGTTTTTTGTAATGAGATTTTGGATTTTAGCCTTTAATAACAAGTAATCTGGAAATTTAGACATGTTTTCATTCTGGAAATCTAGTATACTATTTTTTTGTATTATGAAATTTAGTATTTACATCATGTTTTGGAGGTTACATGTTCTATTTAGAGGTGGATTTTGTATTAACAAATTAGAAATGACAAGTATAGTAGACTAGCTCATATTCTCATTCCCACATTTGATAATGTTGATTTCGAATTTTCTTTTAATTTAAATTTTATATTCTAAACTTATATTGAAAGCCTAAATATCCTAAACCGTGAAACCAAACCGAAACCAAACCGGAAGTAACGGTTCGGTTTGGTTCGGTTTTAATTTTTAACGGTTCGGTTTAGGTTTTCGATTATTAAAAACCGTAACTAACGGTTTGGTTTACGGTTTGACCTAAAAACCGTAAAAACCGGACCGCGAACACCCCTAGAGGAGAGTAACAAAATACAGAATCTCATTTATGACATTCTAACTTTCTATTTTAGACCCTATACTTTGATACAATAAACTAATTAAACATTTTAGTTTCTTTTTGAATTATTTCATACCCTCAGCTATATATTCAGTTTAACAAAATCATATTTATTTCTTTTATAATGTATATGTAACTTCCCAAAACTTCGTAGTACGATAAATACGTAATTATATATCTATATATATACTAGAAAGACGTGGCTATATGAATACGTGTTATTTCATGCTAGAATATTAATGCATACGTTTTTAATGTAGATAAAACGTATTTGGTAGTTAACGTAAATGAAATGTAATAAATACATAATATATATACGGAAAAATGGATGTAAATAATCCCAACTATGACCTATTGGCCGAAAATAATCCTACCTATTGTAAAAGAACAGTATTTTCATTATACCCTATTTTTTCTAATAATCTTTTTCGTTAAAGATGGAAGGTAATATGTAAACTTCTAAACCTAAGGACTATTGTTGTCATTTTGGTAAATGGGTTAATCAATTAATCTAAATAAATAAATCATCATCGTCCTCTTCATCCGCTTACTTAGATCTGAACCAGGTGAAGCCCTCCAGCGATCGGATTCCATCGATCTGATTTCGTCCTCGGAGTTTACGAATTCCACACCACTCGCCGCCACAACCACCATTCCGTCACCTAGCACCACCACGATCGTCCAAGCATGCACAAAACCTCATCCAAAATACCATCAAGAACATCGAGCAGAACCCCAAAATCCCAAATCACGAATTCTTACTAGAGATTAAAGGGGTTCAAAACCAAAATCGAGCTCGGGACAACTTTGATTTCGAACCAGAAACGAACGGGAAGGAGAAACGATCGTGCTAGGCGAGCTCGTGGTTATCTCCGCCGCCTGAATTCGAGCAGAACAGCGACGCCGACGCCTTTGCTGTTGCCGTGACTGAAGAACAGAGAGGTGGATAGGGAGTGGTCGCTGAGATTGGATGGTTGACGGAGGAGACCAGGTTGCTAGTTGATCAGAGGAGAGGGGTTAAACGAGGCCGACGAAGGAGACCCGGTCGCTGAGTTTGGATGTTGTTCGGTGGTGAGGGGTTGCAGAATTTGGGGGAAGAAAATAAGGGGTGTTTGGGGTTTGTTACAAATCTTAAATGATAAAAAAATATATATAAATTACCAAAATTGACAAAATAAATCCTTAGGTTTAGAAGTCTACAATTTACCCCCTCAACATGGTGTCTGGGACTCCAAATCAGATGCCACCTCATCACAAACTAACGGAGTTAGTTTTTTAACGGAAAAGATTATTAGAAAAAATAGGGTATAAAGAAAAGACTGTTTTTTACGAAAATGAAGGTAGGATTATTTTCGGCCAACAGACATAGTTGGGATTATTTACATCCATTTTTCCTATATATACATGTATATATATATATATATATATATATATATATATATATATATATTATTGTACGTGTCTTGAACCTTAGAAACCATGAGAAATATTTCCAAAAATGGTTTAGAGCATTTAAAAGTTACGTAGAAGTTCAGGGGTCAAAACTGTAAGATAAAAGAAGAAGGACTGAAACTGTCATTTCTGAAAGTATGTCGCGACATACTCCATCCCTTACCTACACGGTCCGCGGCCCGTTCCAGGACAGGATTTGGCCACGACCACCTAAATTGCAGCCCAAAATTCGTTTCTACGCATCGATTTTGGTTGGATTATCACCATAGCCACCTGGAGCACTCCGCTACGACTTCAATGAGTATAAATAGCGGCCTAAACCTTCATCAAATCTCACCAATTTCGCAAAACAAGTCCTAGAAAACCCACTTTCACAACCAAACCTTCTTCTGTCAAATTCGAGGTCTACGAGAGGAATTGGAAGCTAAAATTATGTAGTTCTACATTTGTTGGTCTGCTCTACAATGGCCCTCTATCAATTTCTATTAATACAATGTCTGGATTAGAGTTTTAAAAATGTATAAAAATTAGGGTTATTGAGCTTGTTTTGCTAAAATTGGGTAATCGGGTTGGAACTAGGGTCTGAATTTTTATAGCTAATCCTAAAATAATGTATTTTAACAAAGCCCTAAGTTGATTTCATGTTTGGAATTTATTTTGAAAATACGTCAAAATTAGGGTTATAAACATGTTTAAAAAACCGGTTCGAACCGGCCGGTTCAACCGCGAACCGCCCTCCTCACCGGTTTTTTATATCCCGGTTTTTTGGCAATAACCGGACCGGGTTAGACCGGCCGGTTTTCCGGTTTTCTGGTTTTTTTCCGGTTCAACCGGTTTTCCGATTTTTTTTTATTTTTTTAACTTTTTTTTATTTTTTATTATTTTTTAAAGTTTAAAACTTATATTTTCTTATGAAATACATATTTGATATTATTTTTGAGTGGATTATAATTGTATTTTAACTACTTTTGTTGAGGTGTACAAGTTTATTAGCATTTTTATAAAAAAATATATATAAATCCCCTAACCGGTTCAACCAGCCGGTCTAACCGGTCCGACCGGTCGAACCAGTCCCGGAAGGTTTTCCAGTTCAACTAAAAAACCGGTTTTTAAAAATTGGTTATAAAATTGGGTAAACGTGGTTGAATTAAGGTTTGATATTTTAAGGTATGTTATAAAATATTATAATGGATAATACCCTATGTTTATTTCATATTATAATGAATTTTGCTAATTAACTGAGAATTACGTCAAATTAGGGTTTTAAAAGATGTATATTTAATATTAAACAATCCGGGAAATATTGGGGTTTGGTTTTTTATATTAGAACATGTTTATATATATAATAAGTATATATGAGTCTAAAATTGATAAATAATAAAGTTTTAAAAATACCGAGTTATTCGGGTACTTAGAAATCCGTGCGGACCGGAATGGTAAACGTCTCTACACTGGGATTTCTTGCATAGCGAAGGTGTCACGAAATTCCAACTGGGACCTGGCATACCTCACTAGGCGATCCCGAGGTGAGCGTTTACTTATAGGAATGCGTGTCTTCGTATTATCATTTAAAAAAAAGTATTTTGCCTATAAGGGCATTTTTGGTCATTTTGGCCTTTAAAATGGTTAGTCTTAATAATTAGATGTTATTAAGTAAATAAACCATAAATATAAGCATAGGAGGTGTTTATAATATATAGCTTTGCATTAATGCAATTCGATACGCGATTAGGTTTAAATTATGGACCATAACGGATATTATGTCCAAGTAAACGAGTAAAGACATAAGGGGAGTTTCTACCAACCCTATTTTAATATAGTGTGTCTTACGAGGCCACTTTCAAATGTTTTGATATTTTAAATATTTTCAGGCTGGCATACATATAGAATTTGTGAAAATATATTCAATTGATAATTGTGAATTAATATGTACGTGTTATGTGATAAAGTTGCTTTTAATTGCTTATACGTGTTATGCAATTATATTGATTATAATCTGATGTGTATATACTTGCTTTGAAATTAAATAGCCAAGTGATGAGGGAGTTGTTAGTAAACCTCATAATGAATATGTATTTATATATGAGAATAGGTGATGCATTTGCTGTATTATTATGTGGTGGATTCGCCGCTGGTGCTTCCTATATATATACATAATAATATTAGTTACCCGGTATATCAGAAGTGTGGAGGATACGCCGCTGGTACATCTTGTATACATACACCAATGGTAAATTGGGGAATGTTCATTTGTTGTAGTATATCGTATATGAATGCCTTACCGTTGTTTACTAACAAACCTAAATCACGGGGATATTTAACTAGGGGTAGGTAGTGTACATGGTTGGGGATTAAGTCATTAAGACGAGTAAATGACCTAAATAGAGTTAAGCATAGAGTTGCTGATAAATATTGAAGGGTCGCTGCTTCCTCATAGTGGTGGCTTAGGGACCCGTGTACGGACGGAGCTGCATTGGGTTGTTGTAATAACTATCTTCGATGGGAAGGCAGATGTAGTGGCAAGTGGATTTTTCCTAAAAGACATAAGATTTAAGAATGAGGGGGTCGCTGCTTCTCCAATGGTGGTGGCCTAGGGAACCGTGTACGGATGGAGGTGCAGCTGCTCAATGTAATAACTATCTTACGCCAAGGTGGGATGACAACTGTAGTGGCAGTGAACCTTTCCTAGAAAATAGAAGAATGAGGAGTCGCTGCTTCCCCATAGTGGTGGCTTAGGGAACCGTGTACAGACGGAGCTGGAGTCGATCCTTGTAACAACTATCCTATATGTGTCGTGAGACCGTGATAGGACGAAGGGTGCAATGAGTAGTGGACTTCTCATAAAGAACAGAAGAGTTGATTAGTTATAATGACCTAGAGATTGTGTCTAGGGTTACAGGATTGTATTGTCATAGTGATTAGGTGCTAGGATTTTATATGTGATATATATATATATATATATATATATATATATATATATATATATATATATGTGTGTTGTTAAAACGGTGATACTTAATGGTTTTGAACTAAACAGTAGAACTCACCAGCGTAAGCTGACTTTTTAAAAGTATGTATGCTAGGTTCTACAGAGGCATGGCTCTTGTGAAGACGGGATAATAGGACAAGCTATCAAGAGAGGCTTTTGGCACGCTGGCTTAGTCATAGTTTTCATTATAGTTATAATTATATTTATGTACAATATATCTCTTACTGTAGTACTTGGCTTATATAAATAAAAGTTTTAAATTTCTGATGTTTAATATCTCTGTTGTGCCATGTATTTATGAGTAAATCCGATGCGTGACCGCTCCTGGTGCCAAGTCTAGGAGTGGGCACCGCAGTATAACTTTTAATTTATCAAGAGAGTTTTTCTCAAGTGGTGAGTTTCCTCCTTGATGGTGTTCATGGGTGAGCCAACCCTGGAGTGTCAAAATCAGTATGGACGGTTGCAATCCCGTCTCAGGAAGGCTCACTCGGGTATTGGAGATTTGGGGAGTAGTTACAAATGCCGTTAAAAATAAATCTATTATGATTGTTATTTTAAATAAATTTTACAAAAATATTTTAGGTGTTATAGTAATTTTTATTATTAAAATATTTACAAGTTATTATTTAAATATATTTTACTTTTCTGTCATTTTGATTCTCATTTTATAACATAATTCCAGTAATAAAAATATCAAATTAAATCACCAATAGTATTCGCTTACAATTAAATCCGTGTAATGCAGAGTTTCTAACCTATTTTTTTTTTTTGGAACGGCAATGCATTAAAAACGGGCAAAAACCTCTAGTAAGACACTAGAGGCCGCCAAAAAAGAACATTACAAACGAAAAGAAGACCACGAATCCCAATTAATGGGGTTCGACTTACATCGATTCAAAAACCAAAGGAAGCTCCAACTCTTTATGTCAAAAACAACTCGATGCACCGAAGGGTATTTGTTATTAAATACCACATTGTTTCGTTCTTTCCAAAGACACCAACACGTAGTAAGCATGATAGTGTTCAAAGCATTCATTTTCCATTCCGCATCCGACAAGCCCTTGTGAATGTTGACCACATCTTTGAAACAAAAGAAAAATAAGTTAGGGAGCCGACACCATTGCGCCACAATTATTACTAATAAGATATAACTGACTGAGTGTTTCCAAAAGTTAAGAACGCGTACATGACAAGTGTAAGATGTACTTTTTCTAGTTTGTTTTTGAGTTTTTAATAATTTTGTATTATTTTCCTTATCGTCAACCCATTTTTTACCCCTCAACCTAAAATTCCTACAATCACAACTACCGATTATTATAGCCAGGGGCGGACCTGTAATAGGCCCAGGGGTCCCCGTAGACCCTCTCAACTTCGTACGTAAAGTGAAAATTATATGAACGGATTTTAATATTATTTCTTTTGTGACCGGGAGTGTTAATAAATATATAGTTAGGTAAAATGAAAACAAAGTTCACCATCGACCTGGTGGTAAGGTGTTCCGTTTGATATTGAAAGGTCTCATGTTCGAGACTGCTCCCTCCACTACGTATTCGGTTTTTTTCCAAATTCAAGGCAAAATAAAAAATAAATATATTCCATTTTTTCCAAATTCAAGGCAAAATAACTATACAAACCATGATCAACACCCTCTCTTCCAAACACTTACACCCTCTCTTCCAAACACTTCTACCGTTTTTTGCCTACTAACGTGAACCCAAATTAAAGGCAAAATAAACATTTTTTGCTAGCTAACGTGAACCCAAACTCAATGCAAAATAAATGCACAAAAATTGCAAACTCATTTTTAATTGATAAAGCCCCTATAATCACTCCCCTTATCTCTCAATTAAATAAAAATGTGCATTCAAAATTGTTTTATTTTAAAAGTAAAACTCCCTAGTTTATGTAGCTGGAGTAAAATAATGAAAATTATACCTCATATTAGAGTTGTTATGATAAAAATGGAATAACGAAGACTACGTACATGTAACAAAAGGTCCACAAGCCACTTTACAAGTATATAATGTAACTTGATGGTTATGTTTATAGAACTTATACATGTAACAAATGTAACAAAAATATCACAAGTCACTTTTACAAGTTACATATATGATATATGTAACGTTATAACTTGACCAACCCAATACGGACCAAAATTTTTTATGTATGTTTCTATGAAACTGAAATATCTAAAACAGTGACTCTGTAAAAAAAAATTATAGACCCCCTAGAAATCTTTTCTAGTTCCGCCCCTGATTATAGCTACATGCCAAATGCTTTGCATCAAACATCAAGGACAAAAATATGCAAAGAATGGCCCATTATCATTAGAAATCCATACTGCTAAATTCCTGCAACATAGCAGAGCTAACTGCGCCCAGGTAACAGATCATGGATCAACCATACTGGTTAAGAACCAAAACCAATTCACCGTATAATAGAACCCGAGGACCGGATCATGTATGGTTGGGTTTATCAGGTTTGCACGGGCTAGAGTTAGTTTCCCACGAGTTATTTTCCGCTTTACGCATGATCCAGGGATGGGCCAGATCACTTTGCGATCTGATATAAACAACTTTACTCGACATTTTGTGCAAAGGTTGTTTCCCACATATTGAGCATATGATCTAAACGTCACAAATCAACAAACTTACCAGTTGTTTTAAGGCTAGCCCTAAAAAATGGTAATATTATTATTATTCCATAGGCACCATCGAACCACGTATTACTATCAGATGCTATACTAATGCTTTAGTTCTCATCAAACCAAAAACAATGCTTTCTAGTTTGCAACTGTATGAAGCTACAGGTAAATTTTCAAAAAACTATATACATCTTCTTCAATGCAATATACCTTGAAAATGGGACCACTTAGATTCACACAAAAAATCTCAAGCTGATGCAACTCTTCTTCCCTCTTCGGCTGATTCTTCCAATTTCTCGGGTCTACCTTCAATATTGACCACCCATTCCCGGATGATAGCGTTGACCTCCTCAGGTACCTCATCGTGGGGGCAGTGGCCTATATGAGATTTATAAGGCAAGGTGATTGCAAAAACAAATACCAGAAGTGGAAAATGATTTATTTTAATAATATTTTTTTAACCGCTTTGTTTTTTATATTTTAACCCATTTGAGATAAAAGCATGCGTTGACTGTTGAATATTGAAATGGTCCCTTTAATTGATGCAGATCAAACAGTTGGTTATCTTCTTTTCTAATGGCAAATTCACACACCATTTGTTCACTATAGTACTTGAACCCTCAACCACCGATACCACTGGGCTAGAAGCCCTTTGATAAGGGTTGGTTTATTTAACAACATAAATATTAAGTTTGTTATTTATGATTACAAAATTATAGTATTTCAAAACTAGTTAAACTTTTTGTATACAACTGTTTATAAGGATACTATGCATTTTAGCCAAAATTTGACTTGTCACTCATTTGACCCGTTATTACAAAACATAGCCGAATATATCGATTAATGG
This sequence comes from Deinandra increscens subsp. villosa, assembly GCA_039602395.1. Classification (NCBI taxonomy): domain Eukaryota; kingdom Viridiplantae; phylum Streptophyta; class Magnoliopsida; order Asterales; family Asteraceae; genus Deinandra; species Deinandra increscens. The sequence continues at coordinate 4,509,548 of JBCNJP010000020.1, read as the reverse complement.
GTCGAAATTCTGACGTCCAACTAATGCATATCAAACAGTTGTGACAGTACAAATGGGATTACCTGCATCCAGCTCCTTGAATGCAATATCTTTAAAGTGTTTCTTAATAACACTTATTTTTGTCTTGGAATCGGAGATTGGGTCTTTCATGCCCTGATTACACATACAAGATTCAGATGAGTAGCAAGTGAATAGAAGAATTTATCCATAATATCTTATCGATGTCTTACCTGGATAACAAGGACCCTTTCCTTGAATCCTTTGAGAAGATAATTCAAAGGGATTGAAGGATCAAAGGTGAAGATGCTTTCAAGGACCACCAAAACACCAGGGTCATATGACTAGCCTTCATTAAGGAATGCAAAAATAACACAATTCGTATGGCTACATTTCAAAGGTATTACTCACTTTAAATAAATGGAAGCAATAACACCTTTTTGTTTCTTGAAAATAACGAAATAACATGTAATTAAAAGTGTTAAAAACAGCAGACATAAAAGAAAGCTATAAAGCTATAAAATATTGCGGGACCATAAAAGGATACCGCCCTTACCATCTCATTGAGGAGCCCTTCATCAGCACGGTCTGTTTTCTGCAGAGATTAACATACTTGATAACAACCATATCTAATGCCAAAAGTTACATATAGATAAAGTCAAGTTGGGTAGGAGAAAGTTACAGTTGGGTAGCAACGCTTCACTAAGTTCCTAAAGCTCAATCTCAGGTAGAATGAAAGGCCCCTGGCACCTAACCATGCAATTCCAGTACTTTTCCTTTCCTGAAAAAAAGCAGAGATATGAAGCTAATGATGTCATCATTTTCTCTTTAATGAAAACTATTAAGAAATTACAACGTTGTCAAAACTTTGTTTCCAAATAAAAGTTAAAACTAGGGGTATAAATGAGTAGAGCCACTCATAAGCTATTCGAGATTAGCTAGCTAAATGCTGAAATTGAGTCGAGCTTAAGCGAGCTCGAGCCTAAATTTGAGCCAATTATTTATATAAATGTAATACTTTTGTTTAATATAACATATACATTTACATTATAAATATTATTTTATATAGTATGACAAAAGTAGCTAAGTAATATATATTATGTTATATATAATGCTATAATTATAAATATATATAAAAATAATTATGTATGTATATAAATAATAAATGAGTTGAGCTCCTTATTAAACAATTAATGATGGGCCGAACTAGAGCTTTAGAAATAGAGTTCTAAAGTTCGAGCTCTCTTAAACTAAACAAGTCGAGCTCGAGCTTTCTTATATTAAACGAGCTGAGGTTGAGCTCTGGCTCGGCTTGGCTCATTTACACTCCTAGTTGAAACTATCCACCACAAAAGTCAAAACTCTCTCATTTCATCACCTATTATGTGTTATTACCTTAAAGGGAGGTACAGAAGAATATCCTGGGATGTAATGGCCAGCACTATTCAAGAGCACCAAAGACCTAGCTAAAGCAGGCCACAAGCCAGCAACAATAGAAACAAAATAGCCTGGAGACATACCAATTCAAAATTTTCCTTCACGTCATTATTTCTCTCATAGACTAACAATAAGTTCAGATTAAGGTGGTCTATAGAAGATATAAACAAACCTCCGAACGAGTTCCCTACAAGATGAACCGGTTCACCAACAACATCAATTATAAAACTTCTAATTAACTCAGCCCACATAAGTTCAGTGTATACAACATTTGGTTTCTCTGATCTGCCAAACCCTAGAAGTGTGATGGCCCAAACTCGGTTGCTACCTTCAACTAAGTCAATAACATTGTCACGGTAATGCTCCAGAAAAGCACCAAAACCATGTACAAGAAGGATAGCAGGACCTTCACAACCCATGACAGTATACTGGAAAAACAAAAACAAAAATAATTGCATATGTAGAAAGAAACCAAAAGATGACTTTGTTTTTACTTATTTCGTTCTAGAAATTTAAAATCACATTAGTATTTAATACTAGCCTGTATTAGATGACCTTTCCACCTCCAGTAACGAGTAGAATATCTTTTTGTGGAATCCACTTGACTTCTTGAAGCCAAAAGACGATACCACTGTCACAAATGTCACAAAGTTGAAATAAGATTTATAGAGACTAGTAATAAAAATTATACGGCATGTTTGGCAATATGGAAAAACACACCTCTCTTGAGCAAACATGATCAGCTACTGAAGCTATAGTGAATGATGAATACCCAAAGGGTGACAGGAATCCACCATTTCGGTCTTTTTCATATTGTATGGCCTCATTATATACTCTTCTTCTAGACACGACTCCAAGCTGAAGGACAGGTCCAAAGAGTAATCCAAATGAAGCTCCTTCACGGCTTTCAGCCATACGTAGTCTTTCATGCAACCTGCAATAATAAGCATCCAAAATGACTCTTAATTCAGTTACAAAAATCACAGTAAGTGAAGGAACCAGTACAAATATCAGTTATAGAAAATCAACAAACTACATACTCCTGCCAATCATCTCGTGCAGTACCCTCAAAATATCTTAAATATGCCCCCAATGCATTAAGCACGTCACTAGTTCCTCCTCCAACAAAAATTCCTTGTTTTGTTACAAACGCTGATTTTTTCAATCTCTTTTTCTTGATTTGACTTCCAATGGAATTCAAATTGCTCTGACTATTAGTCACACCATCTGACATAAGAATCCTATCATTCTGCAATACATATTCAGCGGAAGTGTTCTTGATCAAACTCCAGCTATCTTTTAATTTGTATGGACTTTCCTCAATAAATTCCTTCAAATCATCAAGTGTCGGCTCAGGACCTGGATCATGAACCAAACACCTATTCCCATGTCAAAACGACAACTAAATTCCCAAAATTTTGATTCTAACTGAAGCCGTATTACTTACCCCATGCGAAATCTGCCACAACACCAGGTAAATTTGGGGCTGAAAGAGGTGAATTCACATGCAGTTTTAATCGTTGAAACTCATCATATGACAATGGAAGCTCCTTCATGTTCTAAAAACCTCAGAATACATCAGCATAATCCAAAATGCAAACTAGGACTAACAAACCAAGCAAATATACCTTCATATCATAAAACGGAGTACTCCACAGAGATATTTCCGGCCTTTCTTTTTCAAAAAACAAGTCTCCCAAGTTCTCTTTAACTTTATCAACCACCAACCGAGAGTCATACTCCACCTCTTCTTGTGTGTAAATGTTTGCAGCCCTAACCTGTCCCAACCGTGATCAATCATTAGATGTTTGCACTTTGCAGCCCTAACCTGTTCTCTTTAAAACATTCATATTAACCAAACTTCGAGGTAACCACCTCTTTTACAAGATCCTGAATAACATATTCCGACCTCCCAAACCTGATTATCAGATTAGCTCCTAGACCTTTCAATGAACTTCTCAGATCTTTCACAGCAAACAGGAGCAGCTCCAACATTTCTTCATTGAAGCCTGAAGTGTGTACAATGAGAACCAATAAATCAACATAAGTTCATAACCACTTGAATTCATATCACATGATTTATTTCTCATCAGAATAAACCTACTGCACACTTGATTCATGCAATTTCTGCACCAGTTATTGTTCACAGCATTCATCAATCAAATTGATATTATCACATTATACTAAACCTAGATTCATACGCTCGTCTCCATTGCAACAACAATTAAACGATTCTCCAAAATTAAAGTGTAGGAAATTAGGAGAAACTCACCGCGAAGAAGCCGGTGATCGAAGACATAAAGAGGAAGAACCGTGGTATGTTTGGAGGCAGCAACTAAACCTGGATGATCATCGACGCGAAGATCAGACTTGTACCACAGAACTGCGGCGTCTGTGAGTTTTCCGGCGTTAGAAGTGGAGAACTTGACGGTTTCCGGTGAACATCGCAGGGGAGTGAGTGAGAGTGAGCGGCGGCGATCTGTGAAAGGTGGAATGCGGGGGAAGACGAGAATCGGCATGGAGAGGGTGGTCGATTTCCATGAAGGGGGGCGGGATATCACATAGCTGCCACAACTTGTGGTTGTGAGAAACTGAGAATCCCCCTTTCTCTCTTAAGTTGCCAACGTTCATTTTTGTTGATTTTATATAGATTTATATGTTTGGGAGTGTGTAAAATCATTTTAGTTAAAAGCACTTATTAACTTATAACTTTTAGAGTTTTAAAATAATTATTTGATTAACTTTTATGGTAGGAAAAGTCACCAAGTTGTTTTTAAAAAATGTTTTTTATCTTATTCATGTAAAATGATCAAAATGGGAGAAAGTGATAAGGTCTTGTGGGTAAAAAAGGTGGGCATATTAGTAATTTTCATTTCAAAAGTTAAAAGGAGTTTTAAAAGCCAAGTTTCTTGGCTTTTGAAGATGGTTTTTTTCTCCTTGCCAAAAAGTTAAAATCAAAAGTGCTTTTGGATTATCCAAACAAAATTTTTAACTTATTGGCTTTTGAAAAAGCTAATAAGTCAATAAAAAGTTTTTAAATGGAATCCCAAACATGCTCTTATTACCCTTTGTTGTTTACGGTTACTAGAAAGCTCGTTTACGTTTGTGAGAAGTTCATTATTAAGTGAACGAATATGAATAAGAAATTTCGTTCGTTTAGTTAAATTAATGAATATGAATAAATGACGTTTTTATTATCGGTGTTCGTAAATATCTAGTAAAATCATAAATATCCAGTAAAATGGTTGTTTATGTTCGTAAGTTTACATTCATTAATGTTTATTTATTTATGTTTATTCATTAGATTTTTTGATATTTTAATATTAAATGTTTATCTATTATTTAAGCTATGAACTCTAGTCATATGAAACGTGTATCTTGTTAAAAACCTAGTCTTTTAAAAACTTAAATTTTGTGAAACTATTATAAGATAATTGTGTTTATATATAACTTTTTCTTTGTTTCAGGATTAATATGTTTATAACTATTATATCAAGTGGTTAAGAATATATTTATTTAACATGATTATGTCTAATTTTTAGGATTAAAAATAATGATTTTAATTTTTAAAATAGTATATGTTTGTTTGCGTTCGTGAATAAATTCAACTCCTTAAAGAATGAAATTAAACAAAAATTTTCTTTCGGTATATCGTCGTGAACACATTCCATGGTAAACAGACGAACATGAACAAGGCTATGTTCAGTTAGTTTACAGCCCTAATTATTTTACAATTATAATTATTTAATAATAATATTGATTAAATTAATGGACTAAAAAATCTGAAATTTGAAATAAATTCCAACTCGAATTTATGATTTTTGGACCCAACCCTAAATAGTATTCTTTTTTATTTATATGTATATTATTTATATTTATATTTATTTGTTAGAACCACTAGCTTAGCTTGACAAAAGTGTATGATTCATATCTTTAGGGTGGGGGGCATGGTTGGTCCAAGGTCTTCTGACTTCAAATTCTTTGTTCAATAAAGTGGTGACACATGAGAGAGAAAGTAGAGAGAGAATAAAAAGTCAAATGAAGCCTAAAAGAGAGGATGTGGTTGGTCTTGATGGTTCTGTGGCTTCAAATCCTTGGAATCTGGATCCACACACACCAAAGCTTCGGCTTCACTCGGTTTCTACAAACCGAAAACCACTCAAAATGGAACCGTGAGGCTTGGAGCCGCCTCAAGCGGTATGGTAGCCAAATTAAACCGTTGAAACTGCTTGGAACCGAGGGAAGGAGTCGCGCTCCATACCGACCCCCCTTAATGTGTTGAGTTTGAGTCTCATTTGAGACATGAAGTAAAGTATTAATAATGTAACATGTGTCGTTAAAAAAATGTTTCGTTTTATACATCTATAATTTCTTTAACTTTCAATTTTAAACCAATCTATTTGACCTAAAATTTTCTTCATAATGGTGTTTTTCACAAAATGGCATTGTTACGGTACATTTAGATTAAGGGTCTCATGATGATTGTTTAGTAGTTTAGACTTTGTAGAGGCTAGATTATAAGGCTTGTAATATTAAACATGTTGGGCTGGGCTTAGAGGGTTTCATTAGAATCATAGGCTAGTTTGCTATTGTATTTAGGCTAGTTTATGATTGGGTTTGGGTTTACTATTGGGTTTATGATCCACAAGGGGTCCAATAGTAAACCCATTGGGTACCTATATAAACCCATTTGTGTTTATGATTGCAAAAGCTTTTGAGATTGGGTTTACGATTTCTTCTTGTTCTCTCAAGTTTACGATCAGCCTTTGTTAGCTTCAATAGTAGCCGATTTTCATTCAAGACTTCATCTTTCACAAAGATCTAGTCTCTTCTACTACTATTCATCTTGAATCGATCTTATACGAGGATTCCGCACTCGTGTTTGATTATATATCGTGTGTTTGGGAGATTTCCGGACCTACAATTGGTATCAGAGCCAAGAATCTTAGATTCGAGGTTCTCACGATATAGATTCAAGTGTTTTCTGGGTTTACGACTGTTGCTGCTGCTGTGTTCTTCGAGTTCTGGGTGTTTACGACTGAGTTGCTTGAAGATCTTCATCATCGGTGTGTTTACGACTTCAAGATCACATTTTTAGGTGTTTACGACTCGGAGAAAAGAGATTACGACTGTACTTGTATATCGTAAACGAGTTTACGATTTGGTTGGATCGCAAACACAGTTTACGACTTTGCAGCATCGGGAACAGGAGTTTACGACTCCGGTGGTCGTAATCGAGTATCGTAATCTGAGTTTACGATTTTTAAAGGCGGTTAATAGTTTACGATCAGGAGTTTACGATCCACGGTGATTACGATCGTAAACAGGGTTTACAATCGGAAACAGGGTTTGCGGCAAAACGTCAGTTTTTCACACTTTCACGGAAACGGGCGTAACTTTTGACTCGTTTGGAGTTAGAAGCTCAAATTTGAACACGACGTTCGTGACATCAAGCCCCAGAATTACCCCCGACTAACGTCCAGGGGAGCTCGTTTGGACCCCCAAATTCCACTCCGAAGGCCTTCGTTTTTCAGTTTTAAGTTTTTGACACTATTTTTTGAATAGTACTTTTGCCGATTTTGCCGTTTTTGCAGATTTTTCAAGATTTTCAGAAGCTGCATAATGAGTTCAGTGGTTGAAGAAAAGAATATATTTGAGGACGAAGATGCTGAGATATGCCCCAATCCTACTTGTGCTCGTATAATTCCTGAACTTAAGCAAATGTGTAGAAATTTTCAGTCAGAATTGTTTGAAACAAAATGCGAGAAGAGCTCATTTAAGGGTAGATGGCAAAAGAGCGAAGAGAAGGTTAAAGCTCAAAAATTAGATATAACAAAATATAAGAACCTTGCAACTGAGAACGCCTATTTGTATGACAACGCTAAGTTAGAGATAGCTGAGCTAAGTAAGCAGATAGATGACCTGAAGCATAAGAACAATGAGATGCAGGTTAAGCTTGATATGAATCAAATGAGGAGCAAAAGAATGCTTGAAGCTGGAAAGGAATTGTCACATGCTGTGGTGACTGGTCAAGTTGGGAAACACACACCTGGATTTGGATCAGAAAAGACTGATAAGGCCTTGACTGCAAATAGCATTATTCCTCCACCAGTTCACAGAGACATTATAGGAATACTTCTTAGTGAGGATCAAGTTGAACGAACCAAGTCAGATTATAAAGAAGCTGCTCCTCCTATTGATAGTGTCTTGGTTGGAACTACACCATTGACTCAAGAGGAAATAGACAACGAGGCAAACATGACATATGGTGAAGGGAGAATAGAGGACGTATCAAGAGATGATGCTGAGTGCCAGGAGTATAACAGATGTCATAATTCCAAGTCTGATGATGTTGGGGTAGAGTTGAAACCATACCCTAAAATTGAAACCCCATGCTTGAAAGTTGTTGACGAAGTCAAAAGGGAAAAGGTGATCTTGACGACACGGCCTGGGGGGAAGATCTTTATGACATCTGGATCTATGTTTGACCAAGAACCAGATGTTGGGTATGACTTACCATCCTTCTCCTCCAAGTTCAAGGGAATAACTGATGGAGTGGTCGGTGAAGCCAAAGTTGAGAAGCCAAAGATCACCATTAAGCATCCAAGTGTGAAGTTAACAACTGTGGTGAAGAATGAAAAACTCAAGGGAGTGGCTGTGTCTCCCATTTCTTCAGTTGGATCATGCAGTTGTTGTTGTAATTGCAAGAATGGTGTTTCAACGTCAACGAATCAAGGAAGCACAAAGACGGTTAAGACAGGTTCGACATAGGCTTCGAGGAACCAGCCAAGAGTCAATCTTGGATCAGCAAATGGACCAAGGAGGCAGACACAGAGCAAACCAGCTCCATATCAGCCACCAAAGACAAATGGGTACACGTCTGACTTCTATCTAAAGAAGCAGACTTGCTTTAATTGTGGCATCGCTGGTCATATTGCTAGAAACTGTCTTTATCGCCCCTATGAACCCTACTTTCCAAAAAGTCAAAGGGTTTCATCTCAGGAGTTTGTGAAGTCTAAGCCGATGATGGTGCAGAAACCTAAGGCAATAAAGACTGTTACTCCTAAGGTTAAACCCTCTGATCAACATTGGGGCGCTGCCAAAGCTGAAAGAAAATCTTTAAATCAAAACCACAGCTTTCCAAGTTACCAAAATTTTCAAAAACAGGTGAAGAAACCATTTTCAAAGCAATCAAAACTTGAAAAACCTAAAGTTACCCCTCCCAAGGTAACTAAAACTGTTTTGAAAAATATTTCTAAAATGCAGAAGGTTGAAATACCTAAAGTCACAACTCAAAAGGTGACTAAAACAAAAACTGTGTTGAAAAGTGAACTAAAAACGAAGAAGGTTGAAACACCTAAAGTCACAACTCAAAAGGTGACTAAAACAAAAACTGTGTTGAAAAGTGAACTAAAAACGAAGAAGGTTGAAACACCTAAAGTCACAACTCCAAAAGTGACTAAAACAAATGTTAAATCACCTGGAATTTGGAAGCCAAAAGTCAAGGCAGCTACAACCGAATCATCCCAACTTCCTGATCTTTCAAAAGGAATGTTTTTAAAAGAAATTTCATTCATTGATTCCTCAGGAGTACCCAGAAAAACAATGGCCTGGGTACTATTAGCTAACTAATCTCTCACTGTGTGCAGGAACGATCAAGGAGGATTATCACTAACATTTTTTTTATTAAGTTGTTTGTTGGTAAGTGATTGTTCCAGGCACAGTTTAGGAGACGTATCTTCATGTCATGACAAGATATCTATACAATGAAAGGTATGTCTCTTTGAGATGTAAAATGTCAAAATCAGCACGAAAGGTACTGTTCTTAACTTGGTTGTGTGAATGAAGCGGCAAAGGGTGTTTTGAGTCAAACCAAATTTCCTAAAATTTTCAATTGATTGATTAAGTGTTTGACTTCAAATGCAATGAAGTGTGCATGTCATGAAACCCTATTTTCTAAAAATTTTCAAATCAATACTTTGAAAGTTAGCTTGGCCAGATGTGTGTAAAGTCATTTAATTTGTTTGTGTGTTTGTGTGTTTTATTTTGTTAAAAAAAATGATGATGCTCACAAAATTGTGACATTAAAAATCAAAAAGCAAGGGGAAGAAATGTAAAGAAGATGAAAATGTTGACCCTTCAAAAATAGTGTGCTTTTCAATTTTTAATTGTTTCTTATTTTTGAGAAGTTTAGGGGAAGTCAAATGAATGTTCGGGTTGGAGATGGCTGACACGCGTAAGGCGGAAGTGAAAGGCAAGCTCCACGGTGATATGCTCGGTAGGCTCGACTTAAACTTATGACCTCCAATGAAAGTGCAGTGAACTTAAAAGATATATATGTTTAGCTTCCCATCCTAGGTTGCATAGTTTAAAAGACTGAGTCCCGACAAAAACGGGTTGAGAGTGGTAATTATACCTAGTATTCACTCTCTCACACGCCATGTTTATGTTGTTATCTATTGTTAGATCGAAAAATGGCTCAAAATACGAATCTGATGGATAGACAACTAAATGGGGATAATATACAAGATATTTATAAGCATATGCTAATAGAACTAAATAAGTACATCTATAGTGATGAATATTTCAATGAAGATAATAAAAAAATAAAACGTTTGACATCTGCTGAGAAAGCTCTAGTTTTACAAAATTTTGATCGTAAGTTGGTAATATCTTGACAACACCACAGAGCAAAAGAAAATGAAAAAGAAAGGAAAAAGAAAAAGAAAATGAAAAAGAAAAGAGAATAAATAATCACTCAGTTGGTCTTCTTTGCGTGCTTAGCGGCCGACCTGATCACCAACTGATGGTTAATGAAAATAAGTGGTAGTCATAGCGGTGATGCATGGTTCCTCATGTTGGGGGTTTGTGAATCCTCAATAAACTCTGAGGTTGGGTAGGTTTTGCTGTGTACGCTTGGGTGTGGGGATAATTAGACATGACGGTAATAATGTACTATATTAAGCATGACGCATTCGGTTGGGATTAAACGGGTTTGAGTTTAAAGCGGACAAACATACCGGCAATCACCTGGACTAGTCAAGTAACTGAAGCTGAAAAGGGTTCCTCAGTCAGATTCATACGGTTTGATCCCGTGTAAACTTTCTCATGTTTGGTTTGGTAAGTATTTGTTTGGTTTTTATCTTTCGTGTGTGAGTCGTTAAGTTCTTTTTAGTGTGTTTTCGTCTTGGCCAGGTTGATTTGAGAAGTCAAAATGTGGTTTTCATGGGTTTTAATGCATGACAATATGCCCCCGACAGATCTTGACAAATTTTTAGGGGAAGGAGTATGGGATAATAAGTATTATCCGAAGGGAACTCGAGGATGATACTTATTATCTAATGGAAAAGACTTCCTCCGTCAGATCTTGACAAATTTTTAGGGGAAGGAAAGGGATAATAAGTATTATCCGAAGGGAACTCGAGGATGATACTTACTATCCGAAAAGACTTCCATAATACATTGTATCCGAAGGGAACTCGAGGATAATATGTATTATCTCAGGGGAAGTCCTTAGCTGAGGGGATGTAATCAGCTAAGGGGAAGTCTTTAGAGGTCTTGGGTTCAGGGGAAGTTTTATAGAAAACCCGTAATCTATATTAGGGTTTTTGGTTAAAATTATGCTAATTTGAATCAACTGAACAGATGATAATTACCTTCTAACCCAAAGACCAGTCATCAAATGTCTGTTGGTGTATATTTTTTCAAATGTGTGTCAGACAGGTTGATGATAGAAAGATGCCGCTGCTGCTCAAAGTTAAAGAACCAGCCGGACAAGACTTCTATCTGAATAAGCATGTGTTCAGGGGAAGTTGTTGGTGTCTTTACAAGTTTTCAAAAGAGCTTCAAAGAAGATGTTCACATGTTTAGGGGAAGCTGAAGACTTCAAGTCTCGTTGAAGAAAACGATACAGAGAGCAGTCAGAGATCATGAAGTTTGAAGATCAACAATCAAATTCTTCAAAGTTAGGGGTTTTCAAAATTTCAACCCTCTAATTTATGGAGATTCAAGACAGTTACCGAAGATACAGCAAGAACCAGTTCTTTCAAAAGAAGCAAGTCATTGAGAATCCTCCATCTCATTAACTTGTTCATTTCAAGAAGTTCGAGCTGATGCTGATCAAGAGAAAGTCCCAAGTGCCCGTCATGAAACCCAATGAAGATTTCTGCGGAAAGAATCTTCATCAGCATCTAGGCCAGCCACTCAAGAAGAAGAATTTCAAAGATCGAAAAAATTTAATATCACAAGCCTAGGGGAAGATTGTAGAGGCTAGATTATAAGGCTTGTAATATTAAACATGTTGGGCTGGGCTTAGAGGGTTTCATTAGAATCATAGGCTAGTTTGCTATTGTATTTAGGCTAGTTTATGATTGGGTTTGGGTTTACTATTGGGTTTATGATCCACAAGGGGCCCAATAGTAAACCCATTGGGTACCTATATAAACCCATTTGTGTTTATGATTGCAAAAGCTTTTGAGATTGGGTTTACGATTTCTTCTTGTTCTCTCAAGTTTACGATCAGCCTTTGTTAGCTTCAATAGTAGCCGATTTTCATTCAAGACTTCATCTTTCACAAAGATCTAGTCTCTTCTACTACTATTCATCTTGAATCGATCTTATACGAGGATTCCGCACTCGTGTTTGATTATATATCGTGTGTTTGGGAGTTTTCCGGACCTACAGACTTTAGGGTCTAGATAGAGAATAACTAATGGCATTCTGTAGTTAAATGAGATGTATATCTCTAATAAACAACTATGTTTAAGAAGAATGTCGTAGGGGGTTCGACTTCGACTAACGTATGATGAAGAACCCGTTATCCATACACCACCCATGACAGTTGTGGAGGACTCAATGCCATGATGAATGTATTTGATATCCTGTCTTCCTAGTCTATTAGGATGCACACCAACCCCAACAGTTCATGCCGTATCCTTGGTTCGCCATGCCTTTAACTCAAAACTACTCCGTTATGGATCAAATCTTCTTTTGGTTACCCACTCAAAGTCTTACACCTGGAGCTTTTCAAACTTATCCTTTGCCTATGCCTTACCAATACCACCTTTAGGCCTACCAGCAACACGCTTATATTCCCTTTGGCACCTTACAGATAAACCCAGGGCCGGTCCTGAGAATTTAGAGCCCTGTCGAGCTAAAAAAAATGGGCCCCGCTAAAAAATAAAAGGTAAATAGAAGAGGTTCTTAAATAACGAAAACAATAAATTATAACGATAAACATAAGAAAATTATGGCTTTATAATGACATTCTAAGCGATTACCAACAAATTTTGCAGATCTTAGCACTTTTATAGCAAATTGATTGACCAAGTCTTCATAGTTTATAATATAGATAATTTTTTTTGAAAATATAGGCCCCCGAAAATGATGGGCCCTGTTCCGTCGCACCTTTCGCACATGCTCAGGGCCCCCACTGGATAAACCCAGCAACCTACATGTTCTCCCAACTATAGTTGACTCACTAGGTTGTGGAAGATGATGATGTGGTCCGACCATACATACCAATACTCACACCAAGTTCTTAGCTAAACCCAAGCCAGGTCAAATATGATATGTTTTACTCTTATTTTAACAGTTTTTCGTGGTTTCACATTGTGGTAATATGATTTATGTAGATAAATTTCCGTTTCTTAACATTCATTTTTGTAATGGCATGACCTTTGTGTGATTTCAAGCTATACCTCCACAACGTGTTTTTTCATCTGCATTTTTATATTTAAAACCGGAACACAACAACCTCAAACGCTTCTCATTACGTACTTATCCACGTCAATATTACTCTCATAACGTGTGGTTGCAACCACCTGGTTAATAAAGCAATGTATCTTTAGTTAGAGGTTTGTAGCGATTTGTGACAAACCTCTTTACCAGCTTTTCTAGTACTTGGTGGTTTAGATTTATGAGAACTTGGCGTCACTCACTTTTGTTCTTTATTTAAAGAAACAAACCATTCTTATTGATAACTTAGAGTTTTTAAACAAAGCATTCTTATTGATAACTGGTTTGAGACTTTTCATGGAATCTCAGGTGCAAACCAACATTCTTTCACCAGGTTATTTCACGGTTAAAGTCTTCAATACCCAATCTCATTTCAGAACCAAAATAACTCATAGCTACCATTTATTGTTTGTTTAAAAAAGCCTTTAATTACTTATGGCTAAACCCAATATTAATTTTTATCATGAAAACATGTTAAGAACTGATTATGGTTTAACATTATAACCAAGACTAGCAAAGGTCTGCAAATGAGTCTAAGCCATCACCATTTGATAGATCAGCGGTCCTAAGCACAGTTCTAGCTCGGATGCAAAATCAGCTCGAGCTCCCAAATAAGGAGGATTCAAGATCGGCTTGAAAATCTTGAAAAATTATATAAAATTTATCTTGTGATGGCCAAACTAATGTCAAATATATGTAAAAAAAATTATATTCATTTATTGTCATAACAAATAAAGTATAATGCCTGTTTAGAGGCACTGGACACAAATTTCTGGTTTCTAGAGCATACTCCAGAGTAAACAAAACGGTTGCATCTAAAGAACAAGAAGGAAAAGTAGGGACCGGCAGCCCGTTAGCACATCCAACCTGCATAGCAAACATGATCAAATCACAGGCATAGCTTCAATTTCACAAATGATTACAATTTCAACCGTTTATGAAAATATAGACAACTGGGTTTATACTATATATATCAAACGGGTCAGATGAATAAACCTCAGAAGCTTATCTAGATATGAAATGGGTCAAAGTCACCCAGGTCCAAATTTGTATTCAATTGATATCAACTATTAAATAATTTAACTAAAAAGGAGTACACTAATTTATTACTGTATTTTCTGTAATCATACTTAACGCATTAATTACATATATTATTCAATGGCAAGTTCCTCCTAGTGGAATTGGCATGAGGATGATAGTTGGGGGCTTAGATCTTTGAGATCTCAAGTTCAAAACCTGACTCAACGGGTTTTTCCAAGTGGTGGGCTTCCTCCTTGATGGTGTTCCTAGGTGAGTCAAGTGTGGAGTGTCACAGTTGCAATCCCGTCTCAGAAAGACTCACTCGGGTATTGGAGATTTAGGGTAGCTCCAAACGCCGTTCAAAAAATATATATATTATTAATTGAAATGGACAATAAAAAAGAGTTAATGGGGGCAGCCTAACCCTGACCCATTACCACAAAATCCCATTTTCAAGCCTCTAGTTGCAGTGGTTATAAAGAAGATCCAGAGTAGTTCAATATGCATAATTTATTTAATTTAATCCTCCTTCCAATGTCATTTGTCAAGAGTCTCGAAGTAGCCTCTTTATCCTATCTCATCTAACCATCCTCAGGCCCTATTGTTTGAATGAGACTTTAACGGGTATGTTTGTTTGTTTTGTATCCTTTCAATATCGTCTCAGCTTTCTCTCTATTCAACTGTCTCCTCACCTACAAATCAGTGTTGTATAACTGATTTTTGAACAAACTATTTCTTTTTGTATGATCCTTTCACATTTTTTAATATTTATGTAAGTACCCATTCCTGTTTTATTTCTATATATAAGAAGAGATTCCTACATGGGTCTTTGGCCTAGTGGTATCTTGGTGTTGGACCATTTCGAGAGGGTTCAAATCCCATTGGTGACAAAAATAAAAAGCCATTATAAAAAAAGATAATGCCAACAAGAGATCGTAACATTTTTATTCAAAATCACAATTCCACAAATCAAGCAATATACAAGAAGTATTAAATAGATAGACGGCATAACCATAGTAGCATGTTGGTATGCAGCGTTTGTTTGGTGTAGAACATAATGAAAAATGTTGCTCTTTATTACAATTTCAATCATTCCAAACCCACCTTTAATAACTTTAGCAAATCAAAATTACGTGAGAAAAGTCAATTTTCCTTTGTGTGCATCTTTTAAAACAGAAAACGACTATCTCATTGGGCCAAAATAGATCACCTCTGAAATCCTCCAAACTTTTTATTACTCAAATTCCCACTAGTCCCCTACATTTTACAAATACAGTAATCCTTTGTGCCAAAATGTAGAGCACTATCATGTAAAGATATAATCCTCCCCTCCATGTTTTCTCTCAACATAACATTTCACATTTCCCGCTAAAAGTACATAATTAAACACCAAAAATGAGCCATGAATTAATCTAGATTAGTGATTTTTATACTTTAAGCTAATCAAGATCCTCTCTCCCCCTATGGACTTTCCCCTTTCCCATTAAAAGGGTTATAATTTAAAGAATATATCTGCCCCTTAAACAACACTCTGAATAGTTACTTCAACTTAAAGCGCAAGCAAAGATGCGAGATTAAAAATGAAGAAATCTTGATTGAAAACATTATGTTTTTTCTACACAAATTTCGAGTTCTATCACCCAACAACTTTGTTTTCTGAGTGGTTTTACCTCATCTTACTATCTCAGACCTACAAATAAAGCCAGATTTTGCTAGGTATGTTTTCAAATGAGTAAAATTAACTATATAAAGCAAGGTACACTAAACAATGCAATTAGCAAATTAGGTATTCATCAAATGTGAAGAACTCAAACAAACATGGAAACGGGATAACACAGGATATGGATATCTAGAGTCGAAACCTAATTTTGCCATAAAATGTGTAAATGACAAATAACGGTGATTGTAACAAAAGTAAGAGGAGAATCGCATCTTACAAATCATTTGGCAACCATTCGCGCAATGAAATCCTCGTATTTGATCTTCCCATCGGATCCAACATCAATTTCCTTGATCCACTCATCGAATTCCGCAGGCTCTAGTTTCTCCCCAATGCTAGTGAGAATATGTTTAAGATCCGCAACAACGACGAATCCGGTTCCATCCTTATCGATGACCTTAAACGCATCACGAAGCTGGCGATCAAAAGGCTCAGGTTTCAGGTGTTTCCCCATGAGTTCCGTAAACCTGTTGAAATCAAAAGGAGAGGTGAGTTTCTCCTCCGCGATTATGGATTTGAGCTGCGCTTGCGTAGGGTTTCCGCCGAGAGATCGCATGAGAATCCCGAGCTCCGACGGGGCGATCTTGCCGTCGCCGTCGGTATCGAAGAGTGTGAAGGCCTCTTTCATGGCGGAAACCTGATCGCTGCTTAGATCTTTCCCCATTTTTGTTGAATTTTTGGATCGATCGATCGATCTCTCTGTCTGAATTTCGTGAAGGGATGAATGAAAGAATGAATTGCCTTCTAGCCGGTGATAGATTTCAGAAAACGATTTTGGGGGACGGAATCATTTTCGTCCATCAAATGATTTGGGCCTCGAAGGTCGGCCCATTAAGGTTATCTATGGGCCTGGCCCGTGATAACACCGGTTACAAAATTAGACCCGAACTGATTTGACATCAACCTAGTTATATATTTTATAACGTAGGGCGGTACAACCGTATCCGTTTTATGAATACGGTCGTAACAGTGTGGGATGTATGCTTTCCTAAGGAATGGATTAGGCATCAGATTTTGACCAAATGAGGTGATGCTAACAGGAGAGAGAAGATTGATGTAGAATTGATGATTTGGTAGGGGGTATGCTTGATTTAGGCATGGATTAAAACCTTTTTCTTCATTTTTTTAAAACTAAAACAAATAAAATTAAACTAAAACATTTAATATAAAATAAAAACATAACAATTCATTAGATTAAAAAAAACTTACAAAGTCCTAAAAAGAACAAAAATTACCAAATTCCTAAAAAAAACCAACATTTATTCTTCAATTTTTTTTATAAAAAAAAAACAAATCTAGGGTGGTGGAGGATTTGCATTCAGCTCTTTTTCTTTTAGCACGACTTCCAAGTTGTTAGCGATAAAAAATTTTTGTTTAGGAGAAAAGGTGTATAAAATTTGTTGGGTATAAAGGGATTTATATATAGTGTTTGAATTGATTTTAAAAAAAGGTTCAAACGGTCAAAAAAATGACCGTTGAACGGTCATTTATCTCGGCGTCCCTCGGCGATTAAATGCCGCAAAACGACCCAAAACTTACCGATGCCGATACACATGAGGGGATGGGTATACATGCCGATTTTGGCATGGTTGGTGCCGATGCCGAGGGTGACGGCATGTATACCGCCCACCCTCTAGAGAAAATATAAGAGTGAGTTTGTAAGACAATACGGTCTTTGCGGTAATACTTTACGACATATACAACTGTAGGTCCAAATGTTCATACGAGCTTATCGAGTGTTTGGACAGAAATGTCAGTTTTGGTTTATGTGTTATTTTCATGGTGGTTAACCGAAGATAGCTTTATCTGTTAAGATGGCCGGTGGTTAGCCGAAGATAGCTTTATCTGTTAAGATGGCTTGCTAAAATATATGTGTTCTACCTATGTGTGATTAGGTAGAGGATTGTTATTACTTGGGGACGTGCCCCGATTCCACAAGCCCTCCCCTTTTTTTTATGTTTTTGGGTTGTATATGAGCTATATTTTTTAAATCATTAAACGTGTCCTATGTAATAAACCGATTGTGTGTTCTGATTGTGAAAGTGATTAGGACCGGGGTTTGGTCTCGGGACGTATATGCGTTTACAGAGAGCGGTGCTAAATAGTGGTGTGCTCATACTTGTGCTTTTGGTATTTAAGTAGCCGGTATGGCTTATACGTTTGTAACATGACCGAGAGTCGTGGAACCCCATTTTAAGATGAATTTGTCATCCTAAGGCTATGTGTAATGGTTACTAATTTAGTAATTTTCAAGCCCTTCATGTGGGCATTTTGTGACACATGGACCATGACATGGCAAATGGGCAATTGGTGTAGTGGAGATGTTTGTTTAATAAATCAGTTTATTTATAAAAAGAAAAGAAAAAATAAAAAGATAGCCAATCAGAAAAAGGATGAGTTGCCATGGGCCAATCAAGAAAAGAGAGAGAGAAAAAGGGGAGGGCTTGAGATATATCACGCCTGGAGGGGTTTGGAGCGTGAAAATCAGGGGCGTAATGGGATTAGGGCGTGAAAGGGACGTGAAGGGGCGTGAAAAGTGGGTTTCAAGCCCCGCTACGAATAGCCTAAAACACGCGGTAATTCATAAACACGTATGAGACTTATGAAGCAAGTCATATCATATGATCTATAAAACTATAAGCTCATATATTAGGAGCCTAATTCAATACAACTAGTTTATAACATGCTATGTAATAAAAATGCAGTAACCTCATGAATTATGACCCTCGAAGTCTCTTCTTATAATCTCCATCAAGAACTCATTCCATGTATCAACTGGGCCCGGCATACACCAGTGCAAACAGTCCTGAGGTGGGGGCCGCCCGTCCGCACTCCTTTTCGTGATCTTGTTCGGGTCACGACTCCGATACGGGCCCGGATGACCATCATGTCGATATGAGAAAGGTTTTGTGATATCCATGAATGCGGCCCGTGATTTGTTACTCTTTTTCTTTATACCGCGCTTGAACCCTGATACTTGTTTCTCATGCATTGTGTTGGTGAACCCACTCTCAACTAACTCGCCATCCGTTGCAGGTTTTACCTGTTCAAGATATACATTAACTGATCAGATTCTAGCAAATGAATGACACCGATTATACGCTCTGAATCAACATCATCATCATTGTAAATATTTTGTTTCCTAGATTAAGATTAAGAAGAAGTTTTATAGGCTAACAAAGCTGTATATCTTTTTTATGTATGTTAGGTTTTCCAGTTACCTTGTAATAAAATATTTTATTACCAAAATGATATAATCACCTAATGTGCTCCCAGAAGTTAGTCATCATTACCTTCCCCGTACATGACCCACCTGTATTCCAGGCTCCACCTTCGTAGTGATCAGGTGAATATGACCGGACCACGGTCAAACCTTTGTAGTCTGGATTGGTTACAAGTGAAGACATAATGGTTGCTACAGATATCTCATAAGCTTCAGTGCTATCGATTTTCTTCTTTCGAGAATTATCAGGCCACCATAACTGTCCACCCACGATCTCGTTATTTAAAATGTAGACGGATTGTTTTGCAAACCAGTGGCCCGAGGAAAGTACAAGAACATCAGTGGTTGGAAGAACATCCATAAAAGTTTCATCTGGAGCGTCAAGATGAAGCTTGTCTACACCCTCGGGTGCAAAATCGAATTTCTCGGTAGTTTTATGAACAAGCCATGATGACCATATTCGTAACATTGTTGTGGATGTTGACCGGAAATAATACCGCTGCATTCTTTTATTCCCACGGTTTACTGGAGCTTCAGCCTGTAATCACATGGAACTTTTTTTAGCAGCAGTTGCATATCAACATAATTGAAGAAATGTATAATTAATTTTCAGTGCTTTAACTACTGGTGGCAAAATTAGGAGCAGGTTGGACAACGGATCAAAACAGATTAGGTTAAAATGGGTCATTTTTGTTTCTATATGGTTTTGTGTCCACTGTTTTACTTTCTATATGAAGAATGAATGTGTTGATTATGATTAAATAATATTAACACAAAAACAATTTAAATCTTTGAATAAAGTGATTCAGGAGGATGCGTAGATATAAAATATACGTTGTGCAACTTTCAACCCGATTTGACCCATTCCCCATTTTGGTAATTTTTTTTGTTTAGCCCATTTGAACTGTTTGAGATTAAAAAAAAACTTATAAATGGATCCAAATGGCCACCCCTAACTACAACTGTTGATAATGAACATGGCAGGTTTATTTTGTTTCATAACGCTTGATGAGAATATATCAATATTCAATAGTAGTAAAGGTTTCATGCAACATTCAAACCAAAAGTCTAATATATAAACGGGCTGCAAATTTCCTTTATGCTACTACCTCCGATTAAAGAACAGAAAGTTGAAAGAGCAAGAAAAGATGGTACCTTTTGATTGTTGGCTCAAACCTAATACTTCCTAAATTCAAAATTATCAAGCATTTCTATCATAGTTCTCAAACCAGTATTTCCACTCTATATTATTATTAATGAATTTGAAATATTTTGTTGATAATATAAATGCTCATGTCCAAAATAAAATGTAATAACTTTCTTTTGCACCAAAGCTTATGCAATGTTTCTATTCTTCATAATGCTTCAACATAATTACAAGATATAGACAAAATTTATTCAAATCAAGAAGCTTCCTCTATTGGTCAATATTGAAGAGTATTTTCTTTTATATTAAATTAAGAATTGGCCATCTTATTGAACTACATGCTAAGTCAAATGTTGCATTGTTTTGGAACATTAGATATCAACTATGAAGCTGTAAATTCGTTTTTTTTTTTAACCTTAAAGTCCACCAAGCCTCTTTTTTATCGGTAAGAACTAGTTTATTAGGAATTAGTAAGCAAAGCACACATGAATTCACTTTTAGAGCACAAGTCAAGAGAATGCCATATGATAATCATTCCAATTCAAACGAATAAACATGCAGAGTTCTCTGCTGAGGCAATTATAAGAGGTTGCAGGATGGAAGTGTTGGGTAACAGGTTAAAATGGTCATTTTTAGAAGAGGTCAAAACAAATTAGTGCAATGACAATCCAAAATCATTTTAGCTAAATTTCTCTATGTTTGAGATAAGGCACAAGCCCAAACTGGCCAATTGATAAGAGGGTCGAAATTCCCAGTTCTAGTAAAGAACAGGTGCATATATTACTTAAAATACAAAACAGAGATGGAATACTTGCCTGCCAAAGCATGCATAACAATGACTCCATCTG
Source organism: Deinandra increscens subsp. villosa (assembly GCA_039602395.1). Lineage (NCBI taxonomy): Eukaryota > Viridiplantae > Streptophyta > Magnoliopsida > Asterales > Asteraceae > Deinandra > Deinandra increscens. The sequence goes on along the minus strand of JBCNJP010000020.1, from coordinate 4,488,420 downwards.
ATTTCGGGCAACAGAATCACCTATGAAAGCTAATGTCTTTCCTCTCATCAATTCCAAAAACTTTTTCGGGTCAAATCTAGGGAGTTGACATTTTATGGGCTTCCATCGATAATTTTCATAGTCCTTATCGGGCCTACCATTTCCTTGGCAGTTCTGCATCTGTGACAGCACTGGGCATGAGTTGTTCGAGTATAATGGTCCAGCGGGATCATGTACCCATTTCCCATGATACAAATCACACCCTACACATTCAAGCATAAAACTTATGAGTTTAGAATAATATAGCTTAAAAGGGTCTGACAAGCATAAACAATTAGCTTAACTTAAAAGATCTGAAAGATGTTGAAAGTCACCCGGAATGTAATATTATGCATAAAACCTCCCATTAATGTTGTATGTGTCACAAAATGTGACCTTTTTTGGTAACTATAAGCTATGGAAATTCAATCATCCATAGTAATTTATACCAGATATGACATCAAAGGACTGTGAACGAATTCAATCATACAAACCAAACGAGCATTGCATGACCATCCTTAACACTATGCAATAATTTGTGGTCAGTTATTAGGGTACATAACGGGGGTACGAGACACCCACTACTACTGATTGTAAAGTTTGTATCGAAGTATTGAACACTTTTGAAACTAATGAAAGTTGTTTTAGGTTTTGGATAATTCAAAGTTGCTAGATTGCAACATCTTCTTATTGATAGAAATATTGACTTCCCACTGTATGTACACAAGCAACAAATTTTTTTTTAGGTATGCTTGGTTGGGGGGAATGGAAATATGGAATGAAAAAGGAAAAGAACGCATAGGGTAATGGAATGCATCATTACATTCCATTATCATGTTTGGTTGACTTCTAGGAATAGAATGTATCATTTTATATCTACTTCATATATTACTTTGATAAAAGTTGATGATCTTTTTACGCACAACTAATACAATTTGAACTTACTAAAAGCCCATAAAGAACTTTAATAAAGACAATAACAAGAAGGTGTATTTTCTAACTGTTATTGGAAAATAAAACGGTAATCCAGCTAAAAATGTATTTTTTCTTGTAAGAGGATTTATGTTATTGACAACTACATAAACAAAACTGAGTTCATATTGACAACTTAGATGATCACACATTACATGTCCTATATATTATAATGTTTTTGGAGTTCCATGAAACATATATTATGCGAGCGGCAAAAGTAAATGATGACTGGGAAAATAATTTCCACAAAAAGATCATATGAAAGATGTAATAAACCAATAGTCATAGTAATTCAAAAGTAAATAAAGGGGTGGCAACTAGGAACAATATACGAATTAGCAATATTAGTTTACAAGTGAATAGAGAACAAAGCTCGGTACCTGGATCAACAATCTTCTTGGCACCTGAATCAGCAGTCTTGCTGGTACCTAAATCAATAGTCTTGTTGGTATCTATTTCAACAGTCTTGTTGGTATCTAAATCAATAGTCTCGCTGGTATCTAAATCAACAGCCTTGTTGGTACCTGAATCAACAGTCTGGTTGCTACTTGAATCCACAATCTTTGTTTTTATGTCCGTATTTGTTTTGTTGTTAGAAGATAATACAAGAGCTTGGTCTACATTATAAAAATACCCACTAACTATAGATCCAATTGGCTGATAGACCAGAAGCAATGAGGCAAAAACTAAAAATAAGGCAAGCCCCCCTACTGAAACTGCAACGGATGGAATCGTCTTTGGATATGCAGACACTGATCTCATGGTTTTATAAAATCCAAAAAACTAAACAATAGTCAACAGGTAAAAGTTTCTCCTTGAATAAATTAACTCCTCCATTGCATCATTTTGTACCACCAACAAAATCTGTAGCATGTGAAATGAAATAAAAATCCACCTGTACCATATGAAAAACTTTAGATACATTTGGATGAAAAGGAAAGTTCATAGTCACATGGATCGCGGTACGCTCCGGTACGCGGTACGGGAACTGGTACGCGATTCATCATTTTCTAAAATTCGGTACGTAGGGGGGTAGGTTCATTCGATTCGCCTATTCGGTACGCGGTACGGTGTACCCTGCTACTAGGTACGCCGTATCGTATACAGTACATTTTTAAAATCATATATTTAATACTTTCATAATCAAAGTTAAACCCCAAATAAGTGAAATGCGAATAGAACCTTCATTTCAATTCCAAATCAAACATAACTTTCATTTCAATGCAAAGTAACATAACCAAGGTTCAAAATCAAACAGAATCAAAACACAAAAGTACCAAAAATAAAAAACAGAACTTCATAAATTCAAACAGAACCTTCAAAATCAGACCAAGTCACCAAACTTTCAGTAAATCATACCAATTTTGGCGCCTAGTAAATCAGACCAAACTTTCAAACAGAACCTTCAAAGCTGTAATTAGGCGCCTAGTAAATCAGACCAATTTTGGCGCCACAGAATACCAACAGACAGCGGATCGGTATTGGCTGAATTGCGAATCGGATTTAGGTGAATCGCGTATCGGATTTAACTGAATCGCGAATCGGATTAGGCTGATTCGCGAATCGGATTAGGCTGATTCAGGATCGAATTCGCCTATAATAGCGATCCGGATCGCGAATTGATAGCGTATGGTACTCCGGCGTACCCGATTCCGGTACGCGCGAACTGGATCGTAAAACGTAGGGGGGTCAGCGAATCCTGTAACTATGGGAAAGTTATTATCAAGAAATGATCTTTAACGTTAACAATGACATTGCATAGACACTTCTACATTTCATGATTATATGTTTCTTTGGATGTGAAACTATATCTATATATTCAGGTACAAGTCACAAGAATAAGGTAAAAAATGAAGAATACACTTCCCTACTCCCTTTTTTTGTTGGGGCTCTGAATGCACCTTAAATCCCCCTTTTGTCCAATTAAATTAACTAATACCTCTCAACATAAACAGTTTATGATGAATTCTCATGGACACAATGCCAACCACATTTCACATGTCTTTTAGACTAATAAATCTCAAACATATCATACAGGACATGGTTACAAAACAAAATCTACAACTCTGATAATCAAAGTTTGTAACCCCAAGTATAGCGCTTATTACAAAAGAAATCTAATTCTGTAAATAACTAGGGAAATATCACATGCCCAAGCGAAATACTTAGACCTCAAACAACCACCACACCCAAAAAAAGTAGATAACAAACCACTGATAGGCAAGAGAAACAATCTTCTGATACAAGATGCTTCAGTACCAGAAATAAGTATAACCTTCCGCATGGGCATTATTAGGTTCATATTACGAATACACGTGGATCAATTTCTAGATGAACATTCTAAGGAGCAAAAGTAAGGCTGCCAAGGGCTTAACTGCTGAAAACCGCCATGATTACCTAACCTTATTCTTGAGATTACACAGAAAACCTCTACCATTAAGCATGAAATATACTCCAAAATTTTAACTCCAACTCCAAGACAAAAGGCATCCAGAATTTATGCTCAACCTAACTCCCAATTACTAACTTAGAAAACTTGACATCACAATTCTGTGCAATTATGCATGATATACCAACAGATTTAAATGCTAAACCTAACTCCTGATCCACGTAGGGCCATCTCAAATGTTAGAAATTTCAAAATACACAAATACAAATTCCAGAGCAGAAGTATGCATCTCAAGCAAAAGATATATCCAGAATGTGCAATTGGAGGATGGAAATTACGGTGATTAACTGAAAAAGCCCCAAATCTAACGCATTGATCAGGTCAAAAACAAAAACGATCGCGCTCAATTTTACAGAGTCTGTGAATAAGAAGATCATATTCAACTTGCGTATGCAAATGGCGATATGTGTTAGGGTTAAAACTACGTGATTGAAATAAGCGCGTAAACGTGATGAGAGTGTTGAGCATTACCGGTGTATGGAGCGGAGGAGTTGAGAGGTCGCCGAGGATCGGAGATATTTGCGGTCGCCGGAAATGGTGCGATATGATGGCAGGAGAAATTAAGATATTCGTGGCAAAATGTGAGAGCCAACAGAAGAGGAATAGAATTGATTATTTGAAAACGGAAACGGAATGCGCCTCCTCCCCGCGTGACCCGCAATGCGAACTCCTTCTGTTTCGTTTAGCGTGCATGGATGTCGCCAAGCTTTTCTTTGGTCTCAGAACATTTCCCCCACTCATATGATGGCGGCTGCGGTCGGGTTTGATAAGGATTTGCGGTCGGCCATCGAGGATATTGTCGTGTGTGGGGGTCCCTTCTTTGGGGACTTGCAATGGCGGCTCGCTTCTTTGCCGATCCGGTATGGGGGACTCGGGGTCTATTCGGCGGTCGAGGCGACGTCATACGCTTTTGTGGCCTCGCGTGCCCAATCTTGGGCACTGCAAGACCATATTCTTCGGGAGAGTGGTGCTTGTGGCATGGGCCTTGACTACGAGAATGCTCTGGCTGATCTCCATGGTATAATTCTGGGCTTTGATCTGAGCGGTTTCACTAATAAGGACACCGCCCCACCAAAAGCCCAACACGTTTTGGCGAATGCCCTCTTTGGTAAAACCTTGCTCGAGATGGAAGCTACCTACGAGATGACAGTCAGGCAAAAGGCCGTCTGGGAATGCCTACGACAGCCACATGCGCAAGATTTCCTCCATGCTCTCCCTATTGACGGGCTGGGGCAACACATGTCGCCCGTCGAATACCGGACGATTCTCAAGTATCGTATTATGGTCCCTTTGTTCTCCGTGGACGAAAAATGTCCCGTCTGCAACAAGGCATCTATGGATTCGTTTGGGCAGCAAGCTGTCCACTGCAAAGAGCTCCCGGGGTTTAAATATCGACATGATACGGTTCGGGACGTTCCGTTTGACATTTTCCGGCGGGCCGGAATCTTGGCCAGGAAGGAAGCTCCTGTTAACTTTCTGTCAGACCCCTTGGATGGGCGTTCAAATCTCAGGCCCACTGACATACTTGTTTTTGGGTGGCAGAATGGGAAGCATGCCTGTGTCGATTTAACGGGGGTCTCTCCCCTTGTGGGGCTGAGGAGCAGTGCCTTCGTGGCGGGCCAGGCGGCGTCTAGTGCGGCGGCCAGGAAGGTGAACAAAGACGAGAAAGCGTGCATTGAAAATCAACACGTGTTTGTTCCCTTCGCCTTTGATACATTTGGGCATCTCGAGTCGGCGGCGGCTGCCATGTTGCGTCGGATCCAGAAAGTCATGTTTGGGAATATCGTAAACTCTAAATTAAAGAATGTTATTTTCATACGTCTAGGGTTTGCTATTCAAAAAGGGTTGGCGGCGCAGCTTGTTGCCCGCCTTTCCTACGTGGTAACTTGAGTCTTGTGCGTTCGTTAAATGTGTTGAAATATAATTCAGATCAAAACAAAAAAAAGGATAGATAGTAATTTTTCTGACGTTGAGTAATTAAACACACACTACATTTTTTTAGAACAATTTTTATTATAGTGCAGAGCATTAAACCTTGACTTGTAAATAAGAGGCTGTTTGATTCGCTTCTCTTCTTATCCGGTTAAAACATTAGACCCGTTGACTCGGTCATATGTTTTAGTCGGTTAGCGCGTTTAATTCGTCAGAAAACTCAGCTGACTCAGTCAGACCACGCCATTTTTCTTGCCTTACTCGGTCGGCCATAAAAAACCTCCTGACTCGGTCAGGAGGTGCTCGGTCAGCACCCAAAATCAAACAGGGCCTAAGCCTTGTGAACTTGGCTGGTCAGACAAGTTTGGCTCATAGATTGGACCGGTGTAACCGGCTTTTCTAGTTTGGTTCTACGGGTTAAAACGGTTTGGGTCGCTTATCTTTTGGGTCGCATGCTTGTAGTAAGTAACTTGAACCGGAGGCTGTAATGTAATGATTTTTGGCGGGATGTAATGATAATAGTTGTAAATTGTTGTAAACTTGTAAACTTTTCTTCTTCATACCAATGTTATAACTAATAAGAACACGTTTAAACTTATTAAATTTTTTAATAACCCTGTATTTTATTAGTATATTAAGTAAATTTACTGATTTAAATAAAATTCGAAAATATTGTTGTCATGATTAAACCCTTGACCTCCACTTTAAGAGACGTACCTTTACCAATGAGCCTAGTCTCACATTGACTTTTTTAAAACTTAGTTAAATATTGTTACATCGTTACATAATTACATCCTCAAATTAAATTTGCTATTAATCGCTTATAATCCAATTACTTTATCTAATCTTAATCCTAATAAAGCAATAAAAATTGTGGCACATGTCTCATTTATAAAGTGTCCACATCACCACGCCACATGTCAAGCTCACATTGAATTACAAATTTAAGAAATCATCAATTAAGATAATTACCAATTTTATCAAAAGTAAAATTTTATTTTAAAAATTTGATAAAACTAATGTAGATTTGATTAATTACTCAATAATTTTAGTTTTTTTATGAAATAATCAATAACTTGTCAAACATAATAAATTTTTAAATGTATTAAATTATTATTTAATATAATATGAGAATTTTATATCAATCATAATTTTTAAATTTCTTGATCATTATCTTTTTCTTTGTACTTATCTAATATTATATATCTATATTCAACCCGTGTAGTACACGGGTTACTAACCTAGTAACATAATAAATAAATAGATTTTGCCTCTTTAAACTTTTCTCTTTAAACTTTTAACTTTTAAGTAAAAAAACAAATCTAATATAGTATAAATGTAGATGAATAATGTTTGTTTTGATTTAATTGCATACTTAACTCGATCCAGACGGCCTATTTTACACCTTTTAGTGAAACCCGTCTAAGACTATATAGATTGCCCCACCTAATCCCTACGAATTTTGGTAATCTTTTAATCATAGAAATGCTTCAGCTGAACATACCCATAACTACTAACCCACTTCAATTCTACCAACTCTCCTAACTTCATACACACATAAAAACAAGCATACATGCATGCAACCAACCTATTCAACTCAAAAACAAACCATGGATGATCAAGACTCATCATCCCCTACTCTCAAACGAATTAAACAAACTATTTCGGTTCCCTTTCTTTGGGAAGAAAAACCAGGCACACCCAAAACCGGTTGGAAGCGAGTTAACCCTATCATGCAACTGCCTGTCAAACTGATCGCTTCTGTTCCATTTATGTGGGAGGAAAAGCCGGGAACACCACTTCCCGGCTCTTTCTCCCACCACATGGAACCAGAAGCCAAGATTATTGTCCAACAACATATCAGAAACAATCCGTTTTGCGATTTTGATTCTGATTCTTGTCTTGATCAAGAACTTCAAGATTCGGAATCTGAAATGGGAATCATTCAGTGTTCTTCGCCGAATCATCTAAACCACCGTAAAAACAATCCGTTTTGTGATTCTTCTGATGATGAACTTGAAGAAACTGATGACACTGACTACCTTCAAGCCCCTTCGTCACCGGCTTGGGAAACCGAGAGTATTGCAAGTAGCTATGCAACGGGGACAACAAGCCTAGCGGGATCATCATTCTTGGAATGCATGTTTCCGCTCATGGCCCCGAAAGCGAGTTTCTTTGACACAGTTGGTTGTTCTAGAATCAGGGTTCCCCCAACGAATTCGTGTACTCAGATCATAAGCTATGGTGAGGAGAGAAAGGCATTGACACTTGGTGAGTTGATTATGATGAGTAGAAGAAGAAGCTATCTCAAGAAAGCAATTGAATCACAAGAATATAATCACTCTACGGTAATCATCCTAGTTTTGATTATTTCTAACACCTTATATATTTCATTACTAATAGTAAAAAAAGAAAAATTAGAAAGGGATGATTTCAATAAATTTAGAGTGTATTTTATAGAGGTATCAAATGTTTAAAAGGAAAAAATCAGCCAAAATGGTCTATATTTTTCATCCAAACATACTTTAAAAAATTGCTTCTATATTAGCACACCCATCATCATCAACCTTTTAAATTTTAATCTTATACCGATCGAGACGGCTTCTCATGTTGTGCCCGATGACTTTTTTACATATTGACTTTAATTTTGACTTTTTCAAACTTTGAAATTAGAAAGCCGTCTATGATAATCAAACGGTTGTATTTAACTTTTGAAATGTTTGAAAAAATGTCATTCGGTATAACCTTAAACGACCGTCTGGACCAGTATAAGATTAGAAAGATGATGTTATTGGAATAGGTCATCTCTAAAAAAAAAAGAAAATCAAGGAGATTAATAAATCTCTAATACTATAGTTTTTAGTTGAATTTAACACATACTATTCATATATAGTTATAAAAATCTAGTTAGTTTAGGAATAAGTAAAAGTATAATAGATTGAGGTTCAAAATAAATATAAAAAAAAACTAAGAAAATATAATGCTACAGAACTAGTCATCTGCATCCCGAATTCCCGACCATAAAATTTAAGATAATTTCATTTTTCATTTTGGTCACAAAACGATAGATTGAAAAATGGAAAAGTAGAAAAAATAAGTACTTAAGCATTCGTATTCACAGCTCATTTCTTATTCTTATCTTTATAATTTATATATTTATTATTATTTTTTCTCTCTCTTCTACTCACAACCATAATTAAATAATACTTTATAATACCTTTATCATTATTTTTTTTCTTTCTTCAAACCTTAAATTATAAAGATTTCCCAAATTTTCCTCAAATATAGAGATTCTTCAAATTTTTCTTAAATATTTATCACTCCTCTACTCACAACCACTCATAACTACACCTTAAATTTTAAGGTTTACACACACAACAATTATAGGGAATGGGCTGTGAATTTGGCCAATGGCTAATGTTGACCGTTAGTCAACGCATTTTCTGATTTAATTAACAAAAAAAATTTCTAATAATTGTAGTTTGTAATTTTCCTGGCAGGAATTGATGGTGAGGAGTGGAATTGGATGCTGTAATATCGACATTGAAGGATTGAAGAGGCGTTTGCCGCTAAAACTTATTTAAAAAAAAATTCCAAGTCAACCACTTTATATTATGTTTTTTAGTTGTTTGAAAACATATTACTGTGGTAGTGTGCTTATTTTCGTAATTTTTCTTTGAGACTACAATGTTGTAAACTTTTATTTTCCGTAATGAAACTTAAAGCGTTTAACAATTAGGGTGATATTATTACCACCCCTCTCTTCTTCATCTTTTTATAAATACAATTCAAACATTTTTATTTCTTTTTTAAGTCTAAAAGTCAGTTTCCTAATCTCTATGAGGTTGACAAATCAAAATCCTGCAAAGTGTCTATAGTTGGTGTAATCTTGATGTAAACCTTCATGATACCATCCCTGACTTGTTTTTCCAGATTTCATCTCTACCTTTTAGCCCCTCTAACTACAAAACTATTAGAGCCATCATTTATGCAACTATTTGATGGCTTTGGAAGACAAGAAATAAGAAAGAGTTTGAAAACGAGAACTCCCATCCTAGTATGATCTTCCAGGAAATTAAAGTACAAGCTTCTCGTGGATCAAACATCGAGCAAAGATACATGAATTAGATTGCTCAAAATGGAGCATATATGCTATGTATATACCTTAACTTGCTTTTTTTCTCACTTGTATTGTTCTAGCTTCTTGCTAGTATAAATTGTTGAACGAATTCTGAATCGTGATAATAAAACATGACAGAAATCTAAAGGTTACCTTATAGCACACAACCGCAGTCATGTTGAAAGATTCCATGAAGCCACTGATCGAGTTAGGGTGTACGGTTAGGAACTTAGGATGGTGATTAGGTGACCATGAGAAGCTACGAAATTTAGAGAGGGAGAGAGATAGGATTCACGAAATTATATGATGGTGATTAAGGTGTTTAATCTCTTTCTATCTCTATTTATACACCTAAGGGGAAAACCCTAATTTTATTAGTAAAGGCAATTACGTACATCACCTTTGGCCAGAATTACCACTTTTGAAGATGTCATCACAAGTTATTGAATTAATCAAAAATTGATTGTAAATCAGTGTTAATAAGTTAACTTGTAAGATTAAGTTAAATGACATTATAGGTAACAATCAACTTTGGCCAGAATTGAAACCTTGTTAGATGTTCATTATTAACTTAAATAAGATAAGTCAATTAGTTAGTTGCTTTTAATTTGTGTTAGCTTTTGTAAAACATAAGTTTGTAAGGTTTTAAACAAAATAAATTTAATAGTAAGCCCCCGATCGTAAAACCTCTGACTCACCTATAATTACTGAGAAATTTTTAGATAGTTATCAAAATACATAAGTGTCGTAGATTATGATTGTATTTATAGTTTTTGTTTAAAAACTCGGTCGTGTAACATATAAAGATAAAAAACTAGTTATTATATTATACAAAATACAAAGGCTTGCTAAGACACAGATTTAACTATTCATAAGTTTTCATCCAATGTTGGCCTAACACGTGGCAATAACTTTTTATTTCTTTTCGTTTTCTTTGTATTATTCTGTACCGTATTTTTTTTTTATTGTCATCCTTTTTTTTTGTTAGACTTTTTTGGCACATAGACCTCTCCGCCCGTACGCCACCTGCTTCTCAATCACAAGACATAGTACACAGTTTCAGCAACACCATCTTTCTCTACAGTTGGTCGCTGTTCAAGCCATCTCTACCTCACCACTGCATTTCTATCTCACCAATACACTGGTTTCAAATGAAACTGGAAATTATAAAAGAAGGATCCGATGAGAAAGAAAATCCATCAAGAAAATCAAAAACTGTTTCTGTGATTTCATGCTTCTCTTCCCGGTTTCCTCTATCTCTCATCCAAAAATATATTTCTTGAGGTTCACCTGTAATCTGAAGATCTGTAATTCGATTTAGGTTGCTCGGTACCTTGGTCTAACCTCCTGATCTGAAGATCTGTAAATCGATTTAGCTACGCGACGGTGGATGTTGAAGGTAGCGGCTGATGGTTATGGTCCTTTGTGCCGTTTTACGGTGGTGTTTTGTGGTGGTGCATGACATCCATTGCTACCGCAGAGATGATTGCTAATATGTTGGTGATTCTTGGTTCTATTTTATGGTGGTAATTTCTGTTTATACTTGGCAACAAGTTATTTATGGCTGTGAAGATCATTCTTCCAGATCTGAGCCTCTTTCGTGCTTTTAAACATTGGTTTACGTTTCTGGCCGGCTTCATCTATGGTTGTTATGATTATTCTTCACATATCTGAGCTTCTTTCCTATTCTTACATTTGGGTTTACAGGCTATGATGATCATTCTTCTCTACAGTTAAACGGATGATTTGTGGGTTTCTTTACAGTTAAAACAATGATTTATGGGTTTCTGTTGGTGTTTGTTCACTGCCTTATTTAAGGCTTCACGGTGGTGCTAATAATGTCTTACTGAATGTTTTTGGTAGGCTTTGATAATGCATTTCACGATGATATAAGCCTTCAAGGAAGAAAATGATAAAGTCGGACAAATTTACACATTTGTATGGTGGCTTTTTCTTGATGTTGTTCCTCATCTATAAGGATATGGCAATTGATGGTTGGAGATCCTCAAATAGATGCATTGATGGTGCCTGCGACCATTCCTGAACCCTCATCGATTAAGTAAAGAAAGTTTGATGTTGTATAATTAATTCTTCCAAGTTATTTTTGGTTAGCCTATTCTATTTGCAGGTTGTTTTTTGGTCAGCAAGTTCTATTGTTGGAAGATTGGGAGTGGATCTTTTGGTGAGCTTTATTTAGGTATGTTTCTGGTTCTTTATATTAAGCTTCATTTTAGGTATTATGCCTATGCTTTTAGTAGTTAATTTCCTTTGTGTTTAGGGAAGAAGTTGCTGTTAAGCTGGTAGTGATCTCCTTTCCTGATTAAGCTTTTCATGTTAAATTACTTGATTAATCTATTGACCGGTCGATTGATACAGGGGTGTTTAGATGCGTTTTTGTAAGTTATCATCAAAAATTAAACAAACAGAATTATATAAATAGCTGCAATATACTTTTTTTCACTGTATCCTATTTGAAATGCTTATATGTTGACTTTAATTTAAACATTGTGTTTAAAGAAACACCTTGAGTGCTGCATTAGGGAAAATAAAAATGATTGATAAAGAAATAGATTTTTGACATTTTTGTGATATACTTCACTGTTCTGAACTATACGATTTAAAAGAAAGAGATATTGTTAGTTATTTTTGGTTATATTAGATGATACCATGTATTTTAAGGGAAACATTTATGTTGTTGAAGTTCAATTTAAGTATAATTCTTATAATTTGATATCTTTTTAATGAAATTTGAGGCTATTACTAGCAGTGTTATATTCCCCTTCAAAATGATCTTACATGTGCTATAAGTTAAAGTGGTTCTAGCTATGGTCAATTTGAGTCTATTACTTATATTACTTATACTAAATACTAAATTGATATTACATGTGGTATAAGTGAAGGGCCTGCCTTACTTATACCTGAGAATATAATAAGTGGAATAAAATTAAGTAAAGTGGTTTGTATTTTTTTAATAGTATAGCTTTTAATTAGCATGAAAATTATGTCCTGTATCCCAAGAAATTCTTTCAAATTTCATGTTGTTTGTTATTATCTCATATCATGTTCACTGTTAAAAAAAAGGTAAAAAGTGAAACTGTTTTAAGAATTTGCTTTTGCAATATCACATAAATTTGTTTAAAATGACAACTAAAGGCATAGGAGAAATCAAGACTTTTAGTACTGCTCGCTTATGTTCAAATAATGTGGTTACGCATTCTCTTACTTTGTTGCCATAGAACGAACCTCATATTTTCCGCTTACAAAGATCTCAAATTTTGTTATTACTTTTTCATGGTTTCTTGCAGTGTGTCTCTATGTTAGCAGTGGCTTAAATTTGTTTTATGCTAATCTTCCTTTAAGAAATAAATTTTCTGTTTGTATTGTTTTTTCTTGCAGTGTGTGTCTATGTTAGCAGTTACTTAAATTTCTTGGTACTCACCAGTAAAACAGGTCGGAATGAACCAGAGACTTTGATTCCAATGTTCCCCATTTTAGACAATCAGATGTGTTTTTATAAGGATTTAATCTCAGTGTTTGATGCATCAGTTTCCCTATAAATTAGTATACCTACCATTTTCTTCTTTTTGTGTTACAAGTTTAGTCTGTTTTGTTAAGAGGGACATGTAATGGACTTGGATTGTCTATTTGACATTGAAGAAAACATTTAAGATACTAGCGTTCTGGTTCTTAAATCTCAATATCATAGGTCTGCCATTTAATTTTAAGTTGTATTGCGCATTACTATGGGTTTTAATGGCGACTTCGTGTTATTATTTTTACAATATTTCACTATACTTCTTGATTATCTTTCTTTTTATGCCGATTCTTTATATTTCTTTAGGTCGGACGGTTTAGATGTCAAAGTACCATATTTCTAGCAGCAGAAGGTCTCATGCAAACTAATATATAGATGCGTATTCTTCAACTGATAATCCCTCTTTTGTAATAGTCATCTAGGTGAAGATATGTAATGACATCTATTTACATGCCCATGTAAAATACCTATCACTTTACGGTAACACGACGGTGGCCCGCCGCAACGCGCGGGCGGGTCGTCAACTCGTATTATATATTTAGGTAAATGTGAGTTCTAATGAGTCCAATCTTTAATTATTATATATATATTACATTGCGATGGTCCAAGAAATTTTAAAAGATTTGAAGTTTCATTACATTAACTAGAAATTTAAATTTTATTAAATGTAAGGTTCAATTTTATACTTGGAAAGTTAAAATAATATATTGAATTTATTTTAAATATTATATATTGATTTAATCTAGTGTTGACATGTGAACATGATGATGTGGATACCCTAGAAAAGGGCCATGTTGCAACTATTTTATTGTTTTAGTAGGATGAAAGATAAAGATGTTCAATTTTTAACAAACTTTATGTTTCGCAATGTATCTTTATTGCTCCAGTTTTTTTTTAACAAACTTTATGTTTCGTAGGTGTTCAATAATATATATATTTTAAAGATATATTTTTTCTTACGAATTGCGAGCCTTTTTTTAAAGCCGTTTTTTTCCCTTCTTTTATTGACTAGCATGTTTCGTAAACGTCAAACACTATGACAACCACAACGTGCGATCATACTCTTCACGTTCACTGCTACGCTCGACGCAACGCAATGTAAACTCTAAACAAATATCATTTAAATAAATGTACCACACTCCGGTCTAGTTCTCCAAGGTTGGAAGTCAGACACGTCACCACAACTAGCCCTCATTATCAATTCGTCCTCCATCACTCAACATCCCAAAACAATGTAATTTTGTTGGGTGTTGCAACAAGCTCCACGGACTCTCAAGTCTCTACTACAAGTGCTATCATTTAATTATAATATATCCAATTAAAATTGTTTAATCAGATTCATGGTTCAAAAATAACGTACCAGACTCCCGGGTTCTAAATCGGACACGTCACCACTATATAAAATTGTTCACTATAAATAAATAGATGTCCCCCTATGCAGGTCCTCAATCACTCCAAAATGGAGATAATTCTCATCTTCAACATCTGCATTACCATCTCCCTAATTCTTCGAACAAAGAACGAGTTCCTGACTCTCCTAAAAAAACATTGCCTCTCCTACTTGTTTGCAGTTGATTCTGAAGAAGTAGATCATGTAGGCTTCGTTGATCTTCCCATCATTCGGTTCGGAGATCTGGAGAGCCTCCGCCAAAGAACCGTCGACCGGATGTGCTTCATCTGCTCCGAAGATTACGGCAATGATGACGTGGTGTGCCAGCTCAGCCGGTGTGGGGACGTCTTCCACTCGGACTGTGTGGGGAAACTGCTTCACGACCAGAAACAGACTTATTGTCCGAGTTGTCGAACTCCGGTGTTCTCTGGTCTTTCCCGGCTGTCGTGTAAGAGTTTTTGATGGAAACATGTTGGCATAATATCTTTAGGGGATTTTGTATTTTTGTAGTGTGTAATTTGCATTGGTTAACTGACTTTTATTTCTTCCAGACAAGCAGTTAATTAACTGAGTTTTAGCGTCCGGATCTGTCGCATCTGCATTGCATTTGCATTCCCGTCTCTTGTGTACCTCAATCCTAATCAAATCCTTCATATGTTTTCATGTCACCTATGCCGGTTTTGTTCTCACACGCATGAGATAGTAATAAAATAAGTAAAAATAAAATCAATTCTGACAATTGTAAGACACAATTCAACGAGGACTTGTACCATTTTATATTTCTTAACTATGTGTTTTTAATGTGTTTCTCCATGTAATTGAACTTGTTTCGATCAAATAAAACAATATGTTCCTTCTTTCACGCCATTCTCTTTTTCTCATTATTTAAATATGAATCGAGTTTGATCCGGTACCACTCCGGTGATAATTGTTTTCTTCATTGGCACCATCTGATAGTGACATGATTTTTTCTTACTTTTTTGGAGAATGGAGAAGGATTTGGGAGCAGTGATTTCAGATGCAAAGTTGAAATCAGTAATGAAACAATGTTCGAAGAAGTTAACGGGAAATGAACTTAAAGAGCGGTAAGTTGAGCTTGATCCGGTACCACTCCATGTAATTGAACTTGTTTCGATCAAATAAAACAATATGATCCTTCTTTCACGTCATTCTCTTTTTCTAATTCTTTAAATCTGAATCGAGCTTGATCTGGTACCACTCCGGTGATAATTGTTTTCTTTATTGGCGCCATCTGATAGCGATACGATTTTTTCTTACTTTTTTGGAGAATGGAGAATGATTTAGGAGTAGTGATTTCGGATGCAAAGTTAAAATCAGTAATTAAACACTGTTTTATAATTATTATTAAAATAATGTTTCATTGTAGCTATTTCAGTCCCAAGAATAATTTTGTCTTTTCAAAGTAGGATCTCCAGAAACAATGGGGTTACCGAGTTGGATCTCAACCAAGACAAAAATCAAAGCCAATAAACCAAACTCTTAATTTTAAAATTATTGGACTAAAACTGTATTTTAATCTTTACTATAAGAAGAGTAAATGGTCATTTTTGTCCCTATGGTTTGCTCAAAATTGCCAATTCAGTCCAATAGTTTAAAAATTACCAATTTCATCCCTGTGGTTTGCAAAAATTGCCAATTCAGTCCAAAACCAGCAATTTCTTTGGACTGAATTTGCATTTTTTTGCAAAACCACAAGGACGAAATTGGTAATTTTATATAATATTTTGAATTGAATTGGCAATTTTTTCAAACCACAACGATGAAATTGACAAATTTTAAACTATTGGACTAAATTGACAATTCTGAGCAAACCACAAGGGATGAAAATAGCAATTTACTCCTATAAGAAATAATAAAAAGAAGATACAAGCAATTTCCAATTTTTACAAGGGAATGATGAAACTATGCACAGTTTGTAAGTGAACAACCTTCCAAAATAGACATCTTTAAACACAATTTGAGACTGTGAATCCGTAAATCGTTATACAAACAGAGTTTAATGGTTACAGGAAAAAACCATCAACCTCTCGTCCTGCGGTGGACTCTCGATATATAGAGATCGCTTCTTGCATCACCTTAGCTTCAGAAAGCAATTTACTTCTTCTCTTTCCGGATGGATGGGTAGAAAGGTAATCTCGCAAAGCAGAATCACCCGATACTTGACCCAACTTTTCAAATACCTTTGGTGCGACCCGTGGATCGTACCCAGCAGAAGCCATCAGCAGCAAGCCTATGTAATCAGCTTCAATCTCCATCCTACACATGCCACCATTCTCATCACATGCACACATAATCAAGAAATTCAAGAATAGCCCTATTATACTCATTTTCTTCAAAATTTCAAGTATATGTAAATCTATTCAAACTTTTGACTAACTATATATGAAGACCAAATTGTTAGCCAGATTACATAAAAGATCCAAGAGACAATATGGAGAAAAATGGCATGATGATTCGCAATGCGAATCACCTGATCATCACACAATTCTTCTTTAGAAAACCAACAAATTTGTATCAGAGGAAAGAGCAAACTCAAATCAGCAAGAAGTAATGAAAAACAGTTGCATTTAACGTGTCTTGTAGTAATTTTCTCTACTAACTGGAGTTTTCTTTTTCACACTTTTAAAAGTATGTTGTTTAAAACGAAGTGTCGAGTAAAATGATGCGGAATGTTTTCATTAATATCGGCAATGCTACCCATCACACAATCTTTAATCAGAGCTAACGAAAATACTTGTAAAAAATACATAAAAAACACAATCTACCATGTAACCAAGAAGGAGACTAGTTGACCCCAAAATAGAATAGAAAAAGGTTAGAGATAGCATTAGCAACTAGCTAATCCAGTTTGCAATTTTAATTTTGAAGCAAGGAAAAGTATTTAAATAAAAGAGACCCCAAAAAGTTATAGCCTACCTTCGTGAGAAAGGAAGCCTAAGCAGAAGATTTGACATCGTGTTGACCAAATCTGGCATAACAAACTGATACAAAATAAGCTGCCCGATGGTAAACCATAGGTGCTTTGTAATCTGCTCAGCTGCATGTCTTGCCACAGCATGTGCAACCTACAACCAGATTCAAGTTTAGCCAACACATGATATATACATAAAGTCTAAGTAGAGGTGGCAAGAGAGGTGGGTAGGACAGTTTGGATAACGGATCAAAAAAGGTACTGGTTGAAACATGCCATTTTTAAAGTCAAATCTAGTATGGGTCAAAATGGGTATGTCGGATTAGGATGACCCATAAACCTTTTTTTGCCCATTATTTTATATAAGCAATTTCTGCATCAACTATGCCTACAAAACAGCATGATTACAACAATAATCTAATCTTTAAATAAAAATTATTTTAGAAGGTTTATGCATTAGAAAGATTTTTGGCGACTTTTGCACAGGTTCCATTTTTAGCTTGTTGTTTGCTCATTTAACCGGTTTAAATAAACCATAGCTAAAATCGACCACCTCATAAGTAAATGGGTCCATATTTTCACCATCGGCTATTGACAAAATGTCTTGAATATCTTTTAATAATGACAAAACCATCAAAAGCTATTTAATGACAATGATTTAGTATGTGAGTTCATATTAGAACTTGTTAAAAAAAGATATGTTACATTTTTTTATGGGAAAATTGGAAAAGGAAAATGCTGCAATTTTATTAGGATGAATGAAGTGCGCTCTTTCTCTTGGATCTGAAAAATAAATAAACAACAGAAACCCTGTTTATCTATAATCATTTTCTACATCATTCTTGCTTTTAGACCAATCAAGTCATATTATTATTTTAACTTTCTGATCATTTTATGTTCTATGCAAACCGGTTATCAAGATAAATGTAAAATCAGCCAACCCACTTACTTCAAGCACCTTCCAATTTTTACAAAAGAATCACTTAAAAAATGCACATCCAAACACTTACAGTAGGAGGAAGATTCATGTTTATTTCTTTACAATGATCATATTAACACCATGAATTATTAGAACAAATGTTATGGCTACCTGATCTAAACCATCAAGATGTCATGACTAGGCTTCTAAATCTAACGATCACTAAAATTTTCTTGGCATGGACAGTTTAGTATTAGGATTTAGAATGAAATATAACCATGACCAACCCTCAAGTTGTTTATTATGTTCTTATGTTTGGCCAATATTGTTCCATCTAAAAGGCTAACTCCCATATCACTTCTATACGACACAATATGAGATCGTACATTATAAGGAATTATACTTGCAGCATAAGATTACCAATCCAAATATAATGATTTAACATAGCATACACATTCTGAATATGCAAAACAGTTGAAGCCAGATAAAAAGAAGCACATATATTTCATCACACAATGCTTACACTTATATGCAAACAAGTCCCATTCATATTAACAACTAAATAAGCTTAACATACCTCATGACCAATAATGGTAGCAATCTCTTCATCGGTCTTAAAGTGTTCTAATAACCCAGTAAACACAACAATCTTCCCACCAGGCAAACAAAAGGCATTTATAACTTGATCATTCACCACCAAAACCTCCCATTTCAACCCCTCCAAATGTGAAGTAGCAGACATTAACCCCTTATCTTTCCCCTTCTTCCTACTTTCATCCACCCACATATCATTAAGAACCTCATCTTTTCCCTGCCAATTATCTCCACCACTCTCTTCCGTCAAATTTTCCTTCCCTCTACTCTCAGATGCAACTCCACTTTCCGAACCATAACTAAAATCTGTCCAGACCTGTTCTTTCTTCAATCCTCTTTGCAACGCTTCAATTATATCCTTTGAAATCATTCTAACCCTAACACTTGCCGGATGCATAGCAGGTAAAATTTTCCCTTTGAATTGCTCTTTCTTCATGTTCTGAAACTGAGATTCCCCAATCATTTTCTCCAAATTGTTCGACAATAAAACAAGATGCTTCCGTTTCGTATAAGGCACTGTCTCCACATTTCCAAAATACATAGTTACTCCGATTCCTGATCCCACTAATACAACTATCAAAACATTCCTAGGGTTATCAGTCCACTTTTTGAAACCTCGAGGCTTGAAATGCCTAACTTGTCGCGAATCGACGTAGTAATATCTATAACCACTCCCAATCGATCGAAAATTTGAACTCCTATTAACAATTACGGGAGAAAACGAAGAGATTTTGGGAAACCTAATTGGATTATATGAACCGGATGTGAACTTACTCAATTGATCGCTGCGGTTGATGGTTGAAATTAAATTTCGGATTGGGGGTTTGGGGGCGGAGGCTTTTGAGGTCAAGTAACGAGAAATTGCATCGAAACCTAGCTTTGATCTTCTGTACCATGCCATTTTTGAGCTCCCGAAGAAATTGAAAGGGTGAATAGAGTTATCGCGGAATAAGCTTTGAAGAGCTTGCTGCGCAAGA
>JBCNJP010000020.1:4451082-4463582 GCA_039602395.1 Deinandra increscens subsp. villosa | reverse complement strand
AATACGTATATGGGTGTACATCCAGAATTTATGGTGTAAATATAGTAGGACCATTAAGAAATTAAGAATAGCAATCAGTTTGTAACCACCATAGGGCTAACCAACTAGTTAGTCCAAAAGAATGAAACATTTGTCATTCATGATGTGTCCTTTTTCTTCCCTTTCAACAAAACTTTCATAGTTTCATCATAACTAACAATGGTCCAAAGCCTTGGGAAGAAAAACATCAAGATTATAGCTACCATCCACATAACACACTAAAAGTTTGAATAATTGGACCACAACCACCAAAAAGATGAATCACATCACTAGTACCAGCTGTTTCTACATATCCATCATTAAACACCATAGTGCTCCTAAATCAACTTATAAAGTCATCATGACTCCAATATATGCAACACAGATGTCCATGCCTCAAAGACCAACATACACACTCACCCACTTATTATATACATATAACTTGTATCTATCTATGATGTAGAAACTTGAAGTTAAAGAGCTATTATATGATTGCTAGATGGCCCATTATGATTGCATATATTTTTCTTGACTGCAAGGTAACGCAAGTTTTTTTTCCTTTCTCATAAGGCTGCGAGAGTGCGAGGAGTGGAGTCGGGGGATCGAGTTAAGGGTGAGGGTCGAGCTTACGTAGGCGGTTTTTTCGTCAGTAAACATTGTCGTCCCGCTTCCAGCGGCACAGGGAAATTGGTGATCCTTCACCATATTCGTCAAAAAAAAACAAATAAATGTGTAAGACAAGAGACGGATAGAAACTACCTGGCGGGGAGTTTGGTGTTCCCCGTAGGTGCAAAATAGTGTCTTGGACGGTACCAAAAGTACCCTCCAAGCACATATTATTTAAAATCTATGTTCCTCTCGAGGATATTCAATAACTAGTTTCTAAATGTGGAAAAATGTGCATTAATCATTTGTTTAAACTAATCCATGGCTACCCCCACCACAATCACGATCTTAAATTGGTTGTAGTGTTTCTATTGGGTGGGTGGATTAGTCACCTCATTATATATAATACTTCAATTACGTCCATCCACTTTTTTGTCGCTTTCTACAAGCATCATATAAAGGTGATAAATATAATCATTCTTATGATTTTGGATCATATTAAATGAAGGGAAATCTGATCTCATATATCATCTTGAAATGTCTTTTGATCTTTCTAACCTCGGTCATTTAACGTTTTTAGAAGTTCGTTGGATTTTTTTAAAGTTTAAAAAAGTCAGATCACCGTCCGATGTGTATGTGAACACAAGAACAACATACGCCTTAGGTATCAAGGTCAAGTGACCCCACTTGATCTTGAGGGTGTAGTAGAACGTTTTTTTTATATATAAAAATTATATATATATATAACAATATATAGGTAGCGATACAAAACGTAACTCGGAGATTACGAGAGGCTAAGCTTCAAACATGAGATTTCAAGGCTTTTATTTCTTCGGTTCTTCCACAAATCAAAACTTAAGCAAGCTGCAAACATGCGATTTCCTTCCTATGAGTTTTTCAATTATTCATAAGGTTTGGTTTCTTCAAATTAAATCCCATTTCATCTTTTAGAACTTTA
Organism: Deinandra increscens subsp. villosa; assembly: GCA_039602395.1. NCBI lineage: Eukaryota > Viridiplantae > Streptophyta > Magnoliopsida > Asterales > Asteraceae > Deinandra > Deinandra increscens. Next base: position 4,462,000 of record JBCNJP010000020.1, on the reverse strand, counting down.
TTTATATTTTGACTTTTGAACCTTTATGTTACTTGATTCTTTTCATTTTGAAGAAATGAATGAGAGTGTTTGTAATCTTAAAAGTTGAAAACTTGAAATTGATACTTGGGTTTAAATCTTGTAGAAACTCATATTTTTCTTACCTTATGATATTGTTGTACATTTGATTAGTAAAACTTGAATATTTCATCAATTTACTTGATTGATTGGTAACATTTGAAACTTGCAATGTGATACTTAAAATTGATACAATTTGTTTAGTGATTACATAATAAAATTGATACTTGATACATGACTGAAACTTGATTTTAAGAAAGATTGAAAATTATTATAAAAGAAAGGCTTCAAGTATGGATTCAGTTACTAATCTCCAGATAGTTGATATGAATGATCTTCCATGAGATCTATATATACGAACGGAAACCAATTTTTTATCTTATAGTCCAAATCAAAAAAGGATGAAGTTAGACATGCATATATGCTTAGAGGTCCATGGAATATTATGTTTTTTCTTCGCTTTAATGACAATGTATTTTTATTGTTTGTTTTCTAGCGACAATTTATTTTCGTTATAATATCGTACGATATTATTTAACCCGACCCGAGAAATCTAACGTCAATATAAGTATAAAAAAGAGGGTCGAAAAAAAGAACTAACTGGTACAAAATCATAGGTCTGTCACCGTATGAACAAATGTTTGACTGTGAATATGTAACCCTAAAATTCATGTCAGATCAGATTTGGTAGCGTGAGAATAACATAATTGAATATTGTAAAATTATAAACATTATAATATTTGATAAATATTATAAGCACGTTTTATACATCTTGGTTGTGGATGATAAAAAGAATTAACTTTCCAATTAAACATAATTGAATAGAAGAAATCCCAAATCTAATGACCCTATCTATGGTAAGTTTTCACCACAGACAAAAAAACCAAAGTCATTCAATTTGTAGCTTATTTTACAAGCCAAAACAGGCAATATTAATATTAATCAGTATAAAATAACATATAAATATAATAAGATAGAATCATCTTTTATTTCAAAAGCAAATGCCACAAACATAACCAGAAAAGGAAAAGGAAAAAAAGAAGATGCTAAAACAACTCAAAGGGTATAGCAAAAAAAATTAGAGATGCATCCCAATTGCCAAACAGCTATGAACAAAATTCTAAAAAGACACAATTCCAAACACTAAAACAGACCTTTCAAACTACTTTAACAGCAAATCCCAATTGAAGTTTTGCTGTATTGTTCCTCCGGTCCTTGATGTTGATGGCGGGGCCGGAAATATCGTCGGTAACGAATCAAAAGTCTCCCATTTTGTTGTTACCACAACTCCTGATGCGTTTTTACTTGACGTTTGTGGAGCAGCCGTTGCTATCGGTGGAGATCTCCCACCGTGTAGCGGCGACTGTTTAATCTTTAAAACGTCAAGTTTTTCAACGCATCTCTGCACCCTTTTCACCTATATGCAAATTTCACCAAATAATCAAATACAATTGGCATTAATGCATTATAATCTATAACAAGTTTTTAAAATTGGATTCTCTCAAAACCTGAATTCGCTTCTGCTGATTTAAATCTCCATCAACCTTAACTTCATCCAATTTCAGAACCTGATTCATCAACAACTCGATCAAACCCGCCACCGTTTCGTCGGCGACTTCGCCTCCTTCCGACACCACCGATTCCACCGCCACCACCTGGCCCGCAAGCCGGTCGACCTCGAGCCGAATACCTGATAACATCTTACTCGCTTTCTCGAATTTCGCATTCTTTCGAGCTTCCATAAGCCTCTTCTCTCGGCCAACCGGATCTTCCAACAATACCAATTTCGATTTATCCTTCACACCCACAACATCCAGAAAAGATTTAGAAAGCCTCTCTTTATCCTTGTAAATCAGCTTCTGATCTTCATAATGTAATCCTGTTGGCCCAGTTAACAATCTTTTCAATTCACCTGTCACACAAAAAAAAAAAAAAAAATTGATCCAATATGTAAATTATTTTTAGAAATAACATAATTAGAAATATAACAATTATAGTAAGAGTTAGTAGTTAGTACTACCAAATGTGGCTGTGGAGCTGATGGTGATCTCATGGTAAGTTGACCCGTATTTGACCCGGACTCTGATCGTTGGGGGAGGGAAACGGGTCTGTGAGTCATCCGGGTCGCGTTTCTGAACCAGCATTCCACCGGGTCGGACCTCCAGGTCGTCTGAAGTGGAGCTTCCGTTCATGGAGGTCAACTCTGTTGGTTTGGTCCGCATTCTCATCATCATCATCTTGGATTGGTCGTATTTAACGGCTCGGATTGTCTGCAAAATCGGCGAGATCAAAGGATTGACTTTGGAATGATGACGTCATGTGGGAGAAAACCCATTTGCCAGGGAAGAACGAACACCCATAAAAGATTCAACGGCTGTTTTTATGGAGAAGAGTAGAAGGGAGGGGATAGGGGATGAAAACTGGATGATAATGAATGGACAGAGAAGAAAACAAAAGAGTAGGAGGAAACTTGGAGTGGGATGTATGTATAATGTATCTGCACGAATATTTCTTTTAGCAGGACCTCATGTACTTTTTTAAGTGTAGTTATTTTTAATTTATTGTTTTCTTTTGCTAATGATCCCGACTCAAGTTGTTAAGGCGAGTCATCTGAAAACAAATTAAAAATATGAGTTTAAATTTTACATGTGATAAAAAAATAAAGGATTTTAGATTGGGTTAAGAGGTTTTTTCACCTATGGTGAGTTTTCTCTTAAATGGGAATAGAGATGATCGGATATGCCAATGACTCGTCAATGCTTTATATTTGCGTTACTTATTTTTTAAATATTTTTTTTTAAACTAACAAGGATTGTCTTTTATGTTCTTGTTTTGTAACATATTACCTATTTTCCTATTACAAAGGTTAAGTTTTTCCATTAAGTCAAGTCATGTGTCTTGTATATGAGGGTAATTTTGTCATTTTACCCATACATGAAATATTGTTAAAATTTAAAATGCTACGACCCATACATGTAACATATTACGTATTTTCCTATTACCCAACGAACATGAACGGCGTTACTCGAAATAGGTACCGACGTCATTTGGTTCAATGAGGTCGGTCATACCTACACCTCACCGAATCCGGAAATATGTTAATGACACAATAAGAAAAATACTAGGTATTATAAATACAACGCAACTACCAAGTTTGGTTCATTGAATTCTTCTATACCTTACAATAGTTTACCCAAACTCAAATACTTATTCTCACACTCGAGCTTGGTCGCAACACGCACTCCTATTATGTGGTGAGTGTAACTAGGTTACTAGTTTTGCAAATTATAGATTCCTAGTCGTTCAAGTAGATACACCAAAGTCTGGTACTTCTGAATTGTAGACGAGTTTGTAGACTATTTGGCCCGTTCCTGATCTAATCAGTCTGCCCACCCAGGATACTCTAATTCTACATTAATGTCATCTACACTCTAAACAAAAGAATGACTAGTGAATCAATGAGCAAGACTTTGCAACCACAAGCCAATTAGCACACCCTAACTTATTAACCTACTTTGGAGGTCAACAACACTATAGGCGCCTCTGACCCACCATTTATCTTAGTAGAGGTGGTAAAAAGAACTTCATTGAACTTAAAAAACTAATTATAGATTGTTGAGGGTATATTTTCAGGATGCTCGTAGAAAGCTCACATAGTTCAAAAATTCTATTACCATCTGGGAATCCCACTCGTGTAGGTATCCTGATTTATTTTATTCGACTAACCCTTATAATTACCACGTGTTTATTTGGCCCAGGTACCGTTGAAGTCATCAACTACCTCCGAAATTCAAGCTCCAGCTAAAATAGATCGTGGACCATGCGGTCGAGAAGGCTCTAACGGTCAAGTTAGTTGGACGATAGGATCCCGGAATCCTGGATAGTTTGTTATTCTTGTAATCCTTATATAATCGAGGATTCGATTGACTTAGGGACACACAACACCGATACGCTTTAGCTCCGATAGCACACCATCATTGTAACACTTAGCATCGATCAATCAAACCTCCAAAACTCTTGTAAGTTTCAGTTTCGTTTCAATAAAATTGTGAGGAGGCAGGCTCTTCAGGCCCGATCCCGAGTTTTTTTTTTTTGCAAGGATTCCTAGAGGTAACTCAAAGAATCCTGTATTTTTCCCTCGTTACATCCTTGTGTTCAACTTTACATTTCGAGCATATTAACAAGCACACTACCTCACATTCTAAGTTTCGAATACGAAATCACTTTGTTAATTTTTGACCAAAACATAGACTATGTTTAGGAGGAACGAATTAAGGGGGTACGACTCCAACTCTCTTTCGAAGACGAATCACCACTATTATAGACATGTCTTGCTACCTACTCCTAGCAATACCACCTCACACTTAAGCGGGGTAGCCATTACTACCCTAAGTATAGTTGTCTCCATCATTTCACCATTTGGATCATCTGGTGTTGAACACCAAGCGTCATCTAAGCACACCAATGGTTTGACCTCGGAAACACCTTCAAAACATCATTCATGGGTTACTCTGATCTATACACACAACTACCATAAACTTATTTCATGTCATGGTGTTAAACAATTCATAATGTGATAGAAAACAGTTAAGTATTAGAAGAAAAGACATTAAATACATCAAAAGAGAAAAGACAACAGTATCTGTAATATATAAAGATTCTTTAATTTTACAGATATACTTCGGAAATTCCGAAGTAGATCTGCAAAATTAAGTTTTCATAGAAATCCTCATTTATTTCTGTGAAGTCGCTAGAACCATCAGGCTTACACTCATTTCTTTTACAAATGTTATGGGGCAACTTTTATAAAATTATTGGGGTAACTCAAAATTTTTGTTCAAACTCTTTAGTAATCGGCACAACCGACCGAAATTAATCCATCAAGAAATTATAAAATCAAAGCCAAAGTAAAAATACCTTAGGGAAGAAGTGGGGATCTAATGACGTTTTGAGATCCGAACGACGTTTTGAGATCTGAACATGCGTTTTAAGATCTGAACGGCGACGAGGGTGATGTTGGACGTCGGCGATGAGGGTGGTGTAGCACGGCGGCGACGAGGGTGGTGGTGTAAGGCGGTGGGCCAACGAGCTCGGTATACCAGGCGGAGCTGGACTTCTCAAAATCTGGCACAAATCACTACGGGGTCCCGTGAGAGATTCTGATGGAACGATGTGGATGACCTACTTTGGATTCTGGAACCTGCTTTGGATCGATGTGGATAACCTGCTTTGGAAGTGGAGAAGGATTTGCAAGATATTTTATTGAGTGGGGGTGTATAAGTACCAATTTACCCCTCATCAAATCTTATCCATTGATTGAAATTTGATTTCTTTACAATATATCAATAGTTGAGATCGAGTTATTAGCTTATGTCAATTAGAAAGGTTATTAATAGTCCTAACGTCTCTCTCTCGCTCTCTCTCTCTCTCTATATATATATATATATGTATTGCTATTTCTTTGGTAAATTTCATTTTTAACTTAACGAGTATTTTGCCCGCCCGCATGTTGCGGCGGGCCATCGCATTTCGTTGTGTATTTGTGAGTGGTGTTGCGTTGTCAACCACATATTAGACCCAACAAAAAAGTTTGACTTTTGAGTGTAAAAAAAGATTACATTTTCGGTTCAGTTATTCATAGGGAATTCTTATGGTTCAGTTAAAAAAAAAGGTTATCATGTAGATTTTTTTTAACTCAAAGCATAGATATTGGTAGGTAAGGGGAAGAGAGAGGCAACTTACTTCGGGCCTTAATGAAGATACCTTATACATTTTGATTTTGAGAACTAAAATGTTTGATCTTTAATTTGTAAAAAGTCAAAAAGGGATGCAACGAACTGAGGCCATTATATTTAAGAATTTGCCAATTTTAAACACCACTTACCATGAAAACAAAGAAATAAATAAGATGGTAAAAGACTTGAAAATCAAATTATCATAAAACATTAAGAAAAAATCAAACAAAGACATATAACAACTCAGAACAAATCACACAAATAGCAAAATACTTTCAGTTTATATTGGTTGTCAGTCATGGTTGTTTTCATACAGCTCCCTATTTATATATATATTTGGGGTGTTAAGCTAAATAGCTAACTGTTATATCTCTTGAGATTGGTTACAAAAAGTGCAAGTAGATAACACAAAAGTAGTCTATTTACGGGCAGTCATCTTTGCCATTTAGATACAGGAATAACAGTAGAAAGGCAACAACTTGGCTAACCCCACATATCCTGCAACAAATGCAATGTAGATACATGAATAAGGCAAATGGAGAAAGTGTTGATAAATATTGTGAAAAGTATTAAGTTAACATGAAAGTAAAAAAAAACATGAATTATAAGAAAAGAAATATATGACTCAGATTTTACTTGTTGATCAGATTTAACTATTCATCATAAAATTGACATCGATCGCAATGAGGGTTGCAACAAACAAAAGTTTCATGCCTCCTACTCACCACAACCTGTCAGTCAAGATCTAAGAAGAAAAAAAATCATCACAGCCTCTCACCTTGAAAGATCATCATAGCCAAGACTTAAAAATTCGTTTATTGCTATACAGAAACCACCTTCCAGACCAAATTCCGACATCGATATCACATTCTCAAATCTCTTTGCACGCATACGAAAGCAACATTAAAACTCAAAGCAACATTAGATGGTACATATCAGATATAAATCACAACAGCGAATGAAAGTCGAAATACACACTCATCGCCTCTAAGACTTATTTTACCCTTCATCATCACCGCCGTAAGGCTCCGATGTAGGGGCCGACCCAGATGTAGCCGCCGACTGCGCCTAGGCACCATGCCGCGGCCAAAACCATGAGACCGGTAAAGAAGAAAGAAAGACATCGGAGACAAATCGATGCATAGAATACACAATCATCGCCTCTAAGGCTCATTTTGACCTTCATCATCACCGCCATAAGGCTCCGATGTTGGGGCCGACCCAGATGTAGCCGCCGGCTGCGCCAAGGCACGACGCCACAGTCAAAACCATAAGATCGGTAAAGAAAAAAGTACATCGGAGATAAATCGACACATACTTTAAACGATTGACGACACGTCAGCCGACAAGCAACGGAGCATCCAAATGACACTCTCGTTCACAGCACACTGAAATTCGACGGCAGAGACCGGAGGCTAACCAGAACGGCGCCGAAATTCAACGACGGGGGTAGGAGGAGGCTAAGCACAACGACAGACATAGAAAACCCTAACTGGGTGTAACCCTGGATGAAGAGAGAGACGCACAGAATGGCAGAGAAAGTGAGAGTTATATGTTTTAAAAGTCAAGCTCAATAAGGTCTGAAATTGTCAAGAAAACCAAAGAGTTGTGACCAATTTTCAAAAACCAAAAAAACAATACTATTCATCTTTCAATTTTGATTGTAATATATATAAATTATGCCAATTTTATCATCGTAAGATAATCATTATCACGTCATGTTATATACGTATAAAAATAAAATATTTCCTATTATTATAATGAACATTTTTGATGGGGGTACACCTTGGTTTTTTTGAAGTTTTTCAAATTAATACATTTTGTAGCGGACAAAAATAACAATTTCATCTTGACACATTGGCTTAAGGTTTCCAATGATTCTCTACATACCTGGTTTGATTCTTCTTGGCCACATTTTATTTTCTTATTTATAGTTTTCATTTTTAAGCGCTTTTTTCTCAAATTTCTTTTATGTTAAAGGCTTATGGTGTTAAAATATTAAATAATTCTTCTTCAGTTTAACTTTTAATGCTTTATGTCCTACTCGTAAAACCCAGGTTTAATCCTTCGTTACTATGGGTCAACTCCTACTCCTCTCCTAGATTTTTTTTTTTTTTTTTTAAATTTTTTTCGCATTTTCTTCTTTATTTTTTAATTATAATATAATGTTTCATTTGCCGATCAATAATATGATGTGTTTCTTTTGTACGTTTTTTAGTTTGATTTAAACTAATATTGTTCTTAGATGGTTTACAATAATGGATTTAGGATCAGGTGTTACATCTTAGTAAATTTGGTTAAAGCTTTATTGTGTATGAGTTACATTTTATATATTGCGATACAAAATTACGTGTCGTAATATTAAATTTTTTATGTAGTTATAGTACTACCGCAAAAAACACGTGGTGAAGTATGAACTAGTTTATAACATGTAGAGCATGATTAAATACATCAAAATAAACATATTTATAATATTTTGATTGTTAGAGCATAATCTGTATGCGTCAGTATGTCTCGTGTGTTGTATCTAGAGTTGTGCTTAATGTGAGTTAGGGAGCTGAACGAACCAATGGTTCTTGACATCATGGTTCACTAACCAGTCACACCTATAAATAGGCTGACTTGGTCAATCATTTTTGTCATTCATCTCATTCTACTCTGTGTGTGTAAGAACTAAGCTTTTGATCAATAAAATTCAAACTTATTTACCTTTTTTATGCATTGAATCATCTCGTATTCATTAGATCAGTAAACGATTCATCATTCATCGCTCATCACATTTACATTGGATAAACATATTTAAAATTTCTTATAAATACATAGTAGTACAGTTGTTTTAGGCGCATCTCGTTAATTGGGAGGAACCGGCTTAAAATAGATTTATATTATATATGTAATACTCAAAGATTTAGAACAAGTGCTCCAGTTGGTTTGAGGGCATGTATTTAAGTGAGTGGAACCGTGTTCGAATTATATGGTGTGAATTTTAGTGTGAATTTTAGTGCTAATTATAAAATAATAAAAAACTAACTCAGTTTGATGTAACTGAGGTAGAACCTTCAAGTTCAGATATTCACCTATCATACATATATGGTGTAACTTTAGTAGTAAAAATGTGAAATTATAAAAAACTAACTCAGTTTGATTTGTTGTTTATTTCTAAACCATTATTAATACCAAATAGTTTAGTTTAATTACTATATGGTTTAACGATCGACTTTCATAGCTTCGTTTAATTAAAAGAAGTGAAAATAGTTAGAGATGGTTAGTTTTTTTTATTCTTAAGGGCACCCGGTATACTCCCCTTTAAGTGGCGTCAAGAATGATGTGGCACTTGCTTGGCGGCGCCAAACCCATTTCCAACATGGCGTGATGTTGGCGTGAAGATGGCAGCAGCTTGGTGGCGCCAAATATATAAGGCCGTGGAAGGGGGGTGAAAGGGAAGATGGTTGGGGTTTTCTCCAATCAAAACAATCCATGTATTTTTTTGACTTTTTATTTTTATGTTTAACATCACACACCATATCATGCCATGTATACCCCATCCATGTTATATAGTGTTAACAATCCAGTCAACGCTGACGTGGCACCCTTTAACATATAACATCACATGGGTATACCACATGCCCTAAGGGCAAGCGGTATACTGGCGTTAAAGGCCAGTATAGCGCCGTTAACCCGCGCCAACACCGCCCCGGCCTTGCGCCAAACGGCGGCGCCAAGGCCCTCCGCCAACTTCTCCACGGCGCTAAATTGTGAATGTTTTTGGCATTTGACCGTTCAACGGTCTAAAATATGACCGTTGGCCATATATTAAAAAAAAAAATTCCTTTTCTTTCTCTATTTAAACTCACAAATACTCAATTTTTTTTCACTTGTATGGAAGAAAATATTTACGCCGACCCACTGCTAGCGACATTAAACAGTTGTACGAGTTTCACGAGCAGAAATGGGGTTTTCGTGGGATGCTCGGTAGCATCGACTGCACACATTGGGAGTGGAAGAATTGTCCCAACGCTTGGCGGGGTCAGTATATGCGAGGTGATCATGGCATCCAACTATAATGCTCGAAGCCGTTGCTTCGTACGATATGTGGATTTGGCATCAATATTTTGGTGTCGCAGGGTCGAACAACGATATCAATGTGTTGGATCGATCACCCATTTGGGATGATATCATCGAGGGACGTGAGCCCGATTCATCGTTTGAGCTACGTGGCAACACGTACAAGCGGGGATATTATTTGGGAGACGAGATTTATCCCGAATACTCTACGATTGTGAAAGGGTTTACGGCTGCCATCGGAGAAAGGCGCAGGGTTTACACGAAAGCTCACAGTGCGGCTCGTAAAGACATAGAGCGTACATTTGGCGATTTGAAGGATAAATGGCATATCATAGCTCACCCCGCTCGTATGTGGCATCGAGACAAAATCGCTAACGTGATGCGCGGTTGTATAATTTTACACAACATGATTCTCGAGGACCAGGGTGCCGCAATTTGTCAATTTCACGAGGAGGAGTTGGATACGGCGTATGAAGAAATCGACGAGGATCGCAAACGGGCAATTCGTCAAGAAATAAGAAATCGAGACATCCATAACCAATTGAAGGCGGACTTGATCGAGGATATCTACGAGGGATCGCATTGATTTTTTTTTTTGAAGTATTTGTATGTTTTTTAATTATCTACTAGTTGTAACGTTTTTTTAAGAAGTATTTGTAGTGTTTTTTAAAATTTTTAAATTAAAATAAAAAAGTTAATTAATTTTGTTCATTTTCGAATTAAAAAAAAAACTAATTTTTATTGATTAAAATAATTCGAAAATAAAAAAGAAAAAGAAATTAATAAAAAATTGTTTAACACCACATGGGGTATCCCCTCATGTGTTAAGTGGTGTTAAACATGACGTGGCGCCCATGTGGCCATGTTAAACTTTAACATGGCATGGGGTATACCCCATGCCCTAACACTACATCGAATCTAATCTATTTTTAACTTTATTTTGTTATTTACTTCGAATATCGTGCTCATACCGTTGAGTGTAACTGTATTTTATTTTGCTTTTTCATTTTAATGTTTTTTACGAACAACCTGATAATAAAGATCCCTCTACTTGGACATCC
>JBCNJP010000020.1:4366838-4450582 GCA_039602395.1 Deinandra increscens subsp. villosa | reverse complement strand
CCAATTTGTTTAGTGACCAATAAGGCAATAACCAACTTTAGCTAACAAATTAACCGATAAACGTACCTTTAAACGCCTTCCTCATCGACACCAAACTATCCCGAGTCTCCACTCTCTCAAACTGAGTCACCATCCGCGGCTCAATCACATGCAAGTAACCAACCCCGAGTTCGACTCAGTGACTCGGCCATGAACACGCCTAGCGAGTTTGGATCCGAGTCACCGGAATCGTTGTAGTTCGCAAACGGAGATAACCTCATTCCGACTCTCTCGCAGCCGATCTCGTCTGAAACAGCCTGAACGATTTCAATCGGAAACCGGCAACGGTTTCCGACGCTTCCGCCGTACAGATCGGTCCGATCGTTTACTTGATCTTTCATGAATTGGTCGATTAAGTATCCGTTTGCTCCGTGAATCTCGACGCCGTCAAAACCTGCTTCGATTGCGTTTTTTGCAGCGAGACGGAAGTCGTTGATGACGTCATGGATTTCGTCGACGGTTAGCCTGTGTGGGGGTGAGTATTGAGGATCTGCTGCACCTTCAGAGCCACCGATGAACCGCTGGTTCAGAATTGGCTTGTCGGTGCTGGAGATCGGAGGCCGGCCATATGGTTGAAAACCTGGATTAGCGACAAATTGTAGAACGCTTTAGTGAGTTGTACGATTCAAATCGCATATTTCCCAATATTTTCAATGTAAATTGTACATTTTTAAATATTTTTAATTATTTTATTGGTTTTAATCTTAGTTATTTATTGAACATTGTATCAAGGCATCGTTGTTAGGAAAGTTTAATTGCTCGAACTGTCAAGTTAATGGAAGCTCAGGGGGTTAATGTGTCAAGTTTTAATTCTTGTTTGTTAGTTGTTAAGTGGCTGTTATAAGTTGTTGATCAGCTCACTTTAGTTCTTAGTTTTTCCATTAACGATTTTTGATTCAATAAAAGTTTCTCTGCTTCTCTCAATCACTTGTGTTTTGCATTGCATGTTTACGATCTTGATTTCTGATTCAATTGGTATCAGAGCGCTTTAGGTTCGTGTTCTTCACCGGCGCTCTATCTGATTTGGAATTCAATTTTGGGGATCTTCGATCCTCAAATTGTTTGTCAAAATTCATCGGTTTTTACTTTCGCCAAGAAGGTCTCCTTCTTCATCCCCGCGAAGATTTCGTCCTCTTTCTAGTGTGAGATCAACAATGGCCGACGGCGATGCTCATAATCCAGGAGGAAATCGACCGAAGGAAACCTATGTCACAATTCCATTGCAGTGTCCGATGCTAAACCAGATGAATTACACTATATGGGCGGTCAAGATGAAAGCAATTTTCAAGGTACATGGCCTATGGGAGGTGATTCAACCTGCTGAAGACACAGAGGTAGTGGATGCAAGGAAGAACAGTGCTGCTATAGCATATCTGTATCAGGCACTCCCTGAAGAAATGGTTCTGCAAGTGGCTAGTTTGGAATCGGCTAAAGATGTGTGGAATTCGATTAAAACCAGATACATAGGTGTTCAAAGGGTGAAGACAGCAAGATTGCAAACCTTGAGAAGTGAGTATCAGTCTCTAAAAATGAAGGAAAGTGAGACTATAGATGAGTTTGCTGCCAAACTAAGTGCAATCTCATCTAAGTTTACTGAATTGGGAGAGACAATTGCAGAATCTGCATTGGTAAAGAAGTTGTTAGATTCGGTACCAGAGAGATTTATCCATTTGGTGGCTTCTCTTGAGCAGTTTGTGGAATTAGATACTGTCTTGTTGCCAGAAGTTGTAGGTAGGTTAAAGGCCTATGAAGAAAGGACTGGAATGAAGGCCAAGAATGGGGTTGGGAAGGAAGAACAACTGCTTCTAACCTACAATGAGTGGCAGTCAAGAAAGAAGGATTCCAAATTCAAGGGTAAGAATGGAAAAGAGGGAAGTCAATGGAAATCAAATAATGCAGATTATAAGAGCAATCAAAAGGGGAAATCAGGAGATGGAAATTCAAAAGAATTCAAGAAGTGGCAAGGAAAGCCAAAAAAGGATAAGTCCAAAGTTAAATGCTTCAAGTGTGAAGAATTTGGACATTATGCAAGTGAATGCCCCAAAGGAAAGGTTAAAGAAGAGGAAATAAAATTGGTGGAATGCCATGATGATGAACCAACCTTGTTTCTGGCTTCTTGCAGTGAAGAATTAATTGAGGAGATCAACCTCAATGAGGTCAAGGTATTGCCCTCTAAATTTGTAAATGATGAGGATGGTAAAGAAACTTGGTATTTGGATAATGGTGCATCAAATCATATGACAGGAAATGAGAAGTGTTTTTCTGTATTAGATAAAAGTATAACAGGAAATGTGAGTTTTGGTGATGGATCCAAAGTTAAGATAGGTGGAAGAGGTTCTATTCTATTTGAAAGTAAAACTGGTGAGCAGAAGCTTATGTCTAATGTCTATTTCATACCTCAATTGAGAAGCAACATTCTCAGTTTGGGTCAAGCTACTGAAGGAGGTTGTGAAGTTAGAATGAAGAATGATCAATTGTGGCTCTATGAGAAGACTGGAAGATTATTAATGAAAGTTCAGAGGGCTCCCAATAGATTGTACAAAATCAACTTGAAGACTGGTGATCCATTATGTTTTCTATCTAATGTGAATGATGAAAACTGGAAATGGCATGGTAGACTTGGGCATATGAGTTTTCAAGCCATGGAGTCTATGGTTAAGAATGAGCTTGTTGATGGAGTACCAAAGTTAAGTCACACAAGCCAGTTGTGTGATGCATGTATGGCAGGCAAGCATCAGAGGGACAAGTTTCCAAAGGAATCAACATATAGAGCAAAAGATCCACTTGAGCTTATCTCTATGGACTTGTGTGGCCCTATAACACCTGAGACTAAGGCAGGTAACAAATATTTTATGTTGATAGTGGATGAATATACTAGATATATGTGGATATATTTTTTGCAAGGCAAAGATCAAGCATTTGCAGCCTTCAAGAAGTTTCAGATTGAGATTGAAGGGCAGTTGAGATATAAAATCAAAGCCTTGAGATCAGATAGAGGTGGAGAATTTGTATCCTCTGAGTTTAGCCAGCATTGTGAAGAAAAAGGCATCACAAGATTGCTCACAGCTCCTTATTCCCCTCAACAAAATGGAATCGTGGAGAGGAGAAACAGATCTATTATGAATATGACAAGAAGTTTAATGAAAGCTATGAATGTTCCTGATGAATTATGGGCAGAAGGAGCAAGACATTCTGTTTATTTACTAAACAGAATTCCTACTAAGGCTCTAGGTAACTCTACTCCTTATACTATGATAAAAGATGCAGGAAATACTGCAGATAATAATCATGGTGCAGGAGATATTGATAGTTCACAAGAATCAGACACTGAAGAGGAGTTGGAAGTGCCTAATAATGAACCTCAAGTTGATCAAGTTAATTCAAGAAGATCAGGAAGGGTATCTGTTGCTCCTGTAAAGTTTAGTGACTTTGTGTTAGACAACAGGATCAGGATTGGCAATCAAAGGAATGAAGTTGCAAATCACATTGCTTTGTTGTTAGTACAAGAGAGTGAACCTCTAAATTTCAAGGAAGCAATTGGTAATCTGAAGTGGAAAGAAGCCATGAAAGAAGAAATAAGAGCAATAGAAAGGAATGAGACTTGGGAATTGGTGGACCCTCCTGAGAAGTGTAATCCAATTGGGCTCAAATGGTTATTCAAGATAAAGAAAGATGCTCAAGGTAAAGTGACTAAATATAAGGCAAGACTGGTGGCAAAGGGCTATGTGCAAGAGTTTGGGATAGACTATGAAGATGTATTTGCCCCTGTAGCAAGGTTTGACACAATCAGATTGATACTATCTTATGCTGCTAAGATGAATTGGGATGTGTATCATCTTGATGTGAAAGCTGCATTTTTGCATGGCAAGCTAAAGGAGGAGGTTTATGTCAAGCAGCCAGAAGGGTATGTGGTCAAAGGGTCAGAGAATAAAGTGTATAGGCTTGTGAAGGCTTTATATGGTTTGAAACAAGCTCCTAGAGCTTGGAACCTGAGATTGGATGAAGTCTTGAAGGAACTTGGTTTTAAAAGATGTAAATTGGAACATGCAGTTTATACCAGAAATACTTCAGATTCAAGCTTGATACTAGCCGTATATGTTGATGACTTGTTAGTAGCAGGTAGTAATCAAAAGGAAGTTGATAACTTCAAAGGGCAGATGCAATCTAAATTTGAGATGACTGACTTGGGTTTATTGAATTACTATTTGGGTTTGGAGGTAATTCAATCAAAAGTGGGAATTGCAGTTAAACAATCAGCTTATGCTAAGAAAATTGTGAAGCTAGCAGGAATGGAAGAGTGCAATGAAGCTAGAGTACCTATGGAGCAAGGGTTGAGACTAAGTAAAGAAGAGGGTGGAGTGGAAGTGGATGCTACCAACTACAGGAAACTTGTTGGTTCATTGAGATATCTTACTCAATCAAGGCCTGATTTGTGTTACAGTGTTGGTTATGTCTGCAGGTTTATGCAGGTTCCAAAAGAGGCACACATGAAGGCAGTTAAGCATATTATAAGGTATGTAAAGGGAACTATTGAGCATGGAGTGGTCTTTAAGAAAGGAGAAGGAAAGGGTCTAGTTGGCTATAGTGATAGCAATCACATGGTGGACTATGATGATGGTAAAAGTACATCAGGATATGCTTTCTTTTACAATGATGCTCTGATTAGTTGGAACTCTCAAAAACAGAAGACAGTTGCCTTATCCAGCTGTGAAGCTGAATTTATGGCAGCAACTGTTGCTGCACAACAAGCTGTCTGGTTGGTTGGAGTTTTGGAAGAAATTACAGGGAAAGGTCAGCTTACACCTACATTGTTGGTGGATAATCAATCAGCTATTGCCTTAATGAAGAATTCTGTGTTCCATGGGAGGTCTAAGCACATACATATGAGGTTTCATTTTATAAGAGAACTAATTGAAAATGATCAAATTGAAGTCAAGTATGTGAGTGGAAATTTGCAGCTTGCAGATGTAATGACAAAAGCTGTTGGAAGAGTTAGATTTGAAGAAATGAAAGTGTTGTTGGATGTTAAAGATGTCAAGACATGACTATTGTCTTAATTTCTAGTTTTGAGTGGTTATAGCTAAGCACATTAGCATACAAAAACTCTATGAGTCACTGGTGTGTGATGATGCAAGGTTATAGTTGCTTGAAGCTGGGAATTGACAAGAGAAGAGAAGCATGGCAGTTTGACAGTTTTGCAATTAGGGGGGAGAATGTTAGGAAAGTTTAATTGCTCGAACTGTCAAGTTAATGGAAGCTCAGGGGGTTAATGTGTCAAGTTTTAATTCTTGTTTGTTAGTTGTTAAGTGGCTGTTATAAGTTGTTGATCAGCTCACTTTAGTTCTTAGTTTTTCCATTAACGATTTTTGATTCAATAAAAGTTTCTCTGCTTCTCTCAATCACTTGTGTTTTGCATTGCATGTTTACGATCTTGATTTCTGATTCAATCGTTTGTAATGTTATTGATCTGCACCGGCCCTATACGGGGCATTGAGGCCTCCACGCCCCATTTAAGTTTTAAAATAAAATTCATGTTAAATTAACTAGTTTTATTATTTAAAAAAAGACAAACGAGCAAAGAGTACGACTAACGAGTAACATATAACGAGTATTGTTTTTTTAAAACCTCAAACGAGCAACGAGCAAAGAGTAACGAGTAACGAGTATTATTTTAAAAAGTCTAACGAGTAACATACTCGTTACTCGTTACTCTTTGCTCGTTGCTCGATTGACCTTTTTAAAAAAATAGTACTCGTTATATATTACTCGTTAGTCGTACTCTTTGCTCGTTTGTCTTTTTTAAATAATAAAACTAGTTATTTGTTACTCGTGACTCGTTTGACTTTTTTAAATAATACTCGTTACTCGTTACTCTTTGCTCGTTGCTCGTTTGACATTTAAAAAAAAATAATACTCGTTATATGTTACTCGTTAGTCGTACTCTTTGCTCGTTTGCCTTTTTTAAATAATAAAACTAGTTATTTGTTACTCGTTACTCGTTTGACTTTTTTAAATAATACTCGTTACTCTTTGCTAGTTGCTAGTTTGACATTTAAAAAAAATATAATACTCGTTATATGTTACTCGTTAGTCGTACTCTTTGCTCGTTTGCCTTTTTTAAATAATAAAACTAGTTAATTTAACATGAATTTTATTTTAAGACTTAAATGGGGCGTGGAGGCCTCAATGCCCCGTTTAAGACCTAAATGGGGCGTGGAGGCCTCAATGCCCCGTTTAGAACCGGTGCAAGGAAAAAAAAATCCGGTGCGAATAGAACATGGCTTTATCATACTTATAGTTTGAAATAATGAGGCCATTTAATTTTATGTCTGCACTATTGCTAAATAATAATTTATGTTTTAACATTCACAACCGGTAGTGTCATGTTGTTGTATATTTGTTTTAGTGGTTCATCTGTTAAAAAAACTAACACCGTTTGTTTTTTATGATGTGACATTTTTTTAAAAAAAAATCTTTAAAAAAACATTATCTAGTCACCATTCCACCAACATCACTATCTCCAGCCACCACCATCATCATCTCCCGACCACCCCTACCAGCCTCATCTCTTCCCCAAATTCATAACCAATCCAGTTGGGCGTTAAAAACAAATACACGCAATTGCCAAGGTTAAAACATGGATTATTATTTGCCAATAAGGCAAACATATAATTAAATGACGTCAATTTCCTTTTAGTTTTAACGTTGTTAGTGTTGTCTTTTTCATTTTCTCCAGCCACGTTTTAGCAATGTAACTATTTTATGTATCCGCGTCATCCCCGCCGCAACGCTCAAATAATAAAATATATTTATATATAAAAGAAAAATGTCGGTTGGAGACACAAATGTTACCGAGTGAAGCTGGTCGCAGAAGCGTGGTCATATTCTCGTTTAAAAACAAAATTCAGTTTTTAACATTTTTGTTACCCTTTACCATATCCTTTTGGGGGCATATATAAAGATACTTACTAGTATTAGAAACTCTGCCTGAATGCCAAAGCTGACAAAAGAATATTCCCCCCTTCTCATGAACGGCATCTACAATTGGTCTCCAAGCTTCTACGTGTTCTTTCTTCCAAATCCCTGGTGTGTTTGGCAGTCTTTTTTATTTCAAAATAATTAAACTTTTAATTAATTTAATTTCAATAAATCAATCTTCTCCTTTTAAAAAAAATGGAAGGAAATAAAATTAAAGTAATTACCCTTGAGCAGTATCTGAAATCCCAGATGCTTCACTGATTAATAATCCACCTTTTGTTGTTCTTTGTGTGTAATACAAAATAGCATGGGGTTGTGCTTTGAAATTGTAGGATCTTAGTCTTGACAAAGGTGCCAAAACAACTCTGAATCAGAAACACAAAACAAATTAAACTGGATAATGAAGGGAAATTTAATTTAATTAGAGTTAAATAAATTATTAACTAATTAAAATTCAAATTTAATTAGATTTCAATAAATGAATCAAATTTAAGGTTGTTGAAGTAGGTGATTTTTCACTTAAAATTTGAGGAAAGCTTCTCAATAGGGAAAAAATAAATTTTAAAAAATCATCAAGATGTAAAGGCTGGGGCAGAAAAATTTGGAGTTAAGAAGCAGGAAATATCATTAAAAAAAAATTTATTTGAATTGAATGATGTTATAGAAGAACACAATTTGAGAAAAAAATATATTTTGTGTCGAACACGTCCACCTTCAAGTGTTAAATTACATGTTTTTTTACCACAAAATAATAATTTTTCGTGATCTTGTATAAAACTGAACATATGATCATAATATAGTGTCAAATTTTTTATTTAAATGGAAGAAAATTTGATCATAAAATCGTTAAAAATGTTGTAATCTCATATTTATCAATAAAATCATCAATTTAGTTATTCCTTTAACTTTTCTATTATTCTCTCATCAATCATTCTAAAGATTCAAATCAACTTGTCTTATATAGGTGGGATAATTTTTTTCTTCAAAAAAAAAACAAAAGAAAATAAGATTTTTTTTTCAGTTAATTATATATCTTATTTTTCAAATTAATGTTTTTTTTTTAAAAGGAAAAAAAATTAGATATATGTGAATTTTTGAATCTATTTTCTTCCATTTTATCTCTCGTTTCTAATCATCAAGAAATATGTACCACATATAAACAAACACTTAAAGATTGAATATTACCTATGAGAAAGAACAAAAGATTTCATCGTGTATGGTGTAAGAAGAGGTAGGGTCTCCATTAAGGTTGTCTCTTCTTCTTTCTCCATCTTTCCTCCAAATGAACCAAAAGTTTTCTAAGACTGTAGCTTATATAGACATCACATCACATCCTTAGAAAATCACCACCACTCATCCTCATCTATTACTATAATTTAAGAATATTATATTATTTATGACTTTTCATAATGAATAACTATAAAGTTTAAGTAAATTACTATATTGGTGAATGTGATTTGGATATTTTAACAATTTCATTCTAAAAAATAATTTTTAAACATATCAAGTCTTGTGGTTGTATTTGTTTCCATCTTTAACATTTTATTTCTCTTAAATGTAAATGTAAGTGTATATCAGTCTACTCATAAAAAGTATTTATGTAACATATTAACACCATTTAATTTAATAGATGAGATACTACTTGTGTAATTTAACAAAAATAATAAATAAATTAATTAATTAAAAATTAAAACCCATATAACTCATCCCCACCTCCCCTAATTTAATACTCAAAGGTCTATTATGTAAATTTATAGAATACTTTTTTTTAACAGCAAATATCTATTTACACATCAAATACATCACTGTGGTTTGAACCCGTGACTTCCAACTAAAAGGACAAAGCCTCTACCAATTGGGCTGGTCCCACATTGGCTAAATTTATAGAATACAAATCATCAATTTTAACTTCTCTAGATGTGATCTTCGTCTCCTTCACTAGGGTTGATCGGCGTACCGCCACCACAACACTTCATCTTTTTCGGCAAAATCACAGAAAAATTAAAATATTATTAAAATATTACGAATTACATAATCAGACATAGGAGATTACATTGAACATATCACAATTGAAAGAAATACAAATAGAATGTAAAGAAATTACAAATAGAAAAAGAATAAATGAACAAGAAATTAAACAGAATGTAGAAAGGGTGGTTGATGCTTTCTGTTAAATAGAGGTCCCTTAAAACAGATTTCGGGCCACCCAGGTGAACCGGCCGTCTGTCTCCCAGGGTACAACAGCCTAAGCAGTGTGTACTGCCGGAGTCAACCTAGCACTTGGAACTATACCTGAGATGATAGCACGAAGCTGTGAGAATGCTGAAATTTTTTCTACACCACCAGAAGCCAAAATTAGTTGTGTTTTTTTTCTCAGTCTCTGTAAACCAGACTCGAATCCTTCTATTTATAGGGATGGAGGAGCACTTCGTAATTGATCACTCATTGAATTTAACACCTCAGTTAAATCATTGGAAACTGATCAGTAACACCTGAGTAACTCATTCGAAACTGATCAAGAATTCAAGGGTCAAATTGTTTCTGAAAAACTAGTTCTGAACAACTATTCCAGAAGAACCTCACGAAACTTGAACCCGAAGGAACTGGTCCGGATCAACCCAAAAATACCATCGATTACGGTCACAACTACACGTCGGCTTTGTCTAACGTCGGCTTCATCTATTACAGTCACATTTAACACATGGTTGCAGCTCCACAGATCCGTGCATGATCCTATTTCGAGTGCAGCTACACTTTCTAATATGGGTGGTTGTTTGTGAGTGTCTTACTTTGGTTTGATTTTTTATTTATGTGTGGCTTGATTTCTATTTTTATTGTTTAGCATGTGCTAGCTTTTGATCAATAAGTGAAACGATTTTTTTGCTCTTTAACCGATGCTTTACATATCTCTTCTGTCGTGTAATTGTATTTTGAGTATGAGTTGAAGATTGAAGATTTGCAGGTACTATTTAGCTTTTAGATTGAATAATATTTGAATCCATTTGTAATGGACTAATTTTGGGTTCATGGGTTGTATTTGCTCATTAGGATATCCGATTTCATATTCGAATCCTTATCCGAAATTATCGGAAATTTCGTATACGGATTTGGATAGCGAAATCAACTACCCGAAATTTTTGAATATCCAAATTTTTCTGTAAGTTAAAGAAAAATGATTAATATTGTTTACTTTTATTTCTACACTAGATTCCTCGTACGACTTTACCCTATACGCCAAATTATGTGGAAAACCAAATTTAACCCACATATTTATTTTTTCACTATTATTATACCCTATATTTTTATGAGTGGTTGTGGGTAGAAGATAGAGAAAATATAAAAGAATAAAAAATTATTTATTTGATATAAGGATATACCGTGGGAAATGAGTTGTGGGTTCTAAAAACAATGAAAAATAAATTTAATATATTGACAACTTTTGATAAATTATAATTGATGTAGATGATAAACTTCCTATAATACTCTCATTAGGTATTTTTAACTCTTGGTTATTTTTTATTGTTTTATGCTTTAGGTTTTAGTGTTTTACGATTTAAGATTAAGGAGACAATTCTTTTTTTAAACGGCGTTTAGAACGATCTCTAAATCTCAAATACCTGAGTGGGTCTTCGTGAGACGGGATTGCACCTGTCAATACTGGATTTTACACCCTAGACTAAACTCACCCAGTAAAATAATCAAGGAGAAAACACATCACTTGAAAAAATCCTCTTAGATCAGGTTTGAACTTAAGATATTAGGATCTCAAGTTCTAACCATCATTCTCGCAGACAATTCTAACACTATGCTATAATTAGTTTAAAGGAGTTCATTTGTTGGTTTATGAGTTTTAGAAGAATCTTTCTAAATCTTCTTTAGAATTTAGAAATAAAGTCTTTTTGAAATCTGTCAAATTTTAAAGTCATGTGATGCAAAATCTGTGGGTGAAGGCTAGAAGCAAAAATCTGGGTGTTCTCGTGGGACCAGTGGAGAAAGTTTGAGTTTTGAGCTGTTCCTTGGTTGTAGGATTGATAGTTTGGCTTCTATGGTTTTTTTTTTCCTGGGGTTGATCTAGTTTGGGGATTATATTTTTTCTTTTGGCTTTTCCGAAGAAAAAAAAAGGTGATGCAAATGCAATTATTAGAGATGGGCCACACGGTAGAAATAACATAAAAAGTTCCCAAATTTGCGTAGGAAGATTCAAAGTGATAATGATGTTTAATTAATTATTCAATATTTTTAATCACTATGATCAAGGACCACTAACCCACTATCATCTCCAAAATGCTTCATTACCCATAAAGTGTGGGGGGCTTGGGGTTTATTCTGCGGTTGAGGCGTCCTCGTACGCCTTTGTGGCTTCTAGGACGCAATCTTGGGTGCTTCAGGATCATATTTTGAGAGAAAGTGGGATTTGTGGCATGGACTCTGATTATGAGTGCGCGTTGGATCGTCTACTTACTGTTACTCCTGGTTTTGACTTCAGCGGTTTCACTAACAAGGACACCGCCCCACCTAAAGCCCAAAAAGTTTTGGCGAGTGCCCTTTTTGGTAAAATCATGCGGGAGATGGAGGTGCAGTTTGATATGACGGCGAGACAAAAAGCCGTGTTTGGATGTTTACAAGCGCCACATGCCCAAGATTTCCTTCGGGTTATCCCTATCGATGGGCTGGGCCAGCACATGTCCCCGGTGGAATATCGTACCATCCTCAAATACCGCCTGATGATTCCTATTTTCCCGGCAGATGAGAAATGCCCTGTTTGTCGCAAGGCGTGCTTGGATTCGTTTGGGGAGCATGTCGTCCATTGCAGAGAGCTTCCGGGGTTTAAGTATCGACACGATCTGGTTAGAGATGTTCTATTTGACATATTCAAGCGTGCGGGGATCTCGGCGAAGAAAGAAGCCCCGGTTAACTTCCTGACGGACCCGTCCGATGGACGTTCGACTCTTAGACCGGCAGACATCTTGGTCTTTGGGTGGACGGGGGGGAAGCATGCTTGCTTGGATTTAACTGGAGTTTCTCCTCTTGTGGGCTTGGGGGTTGGGGAGTTCAAGGTGGGCCAGGCGGCTTCTAAGGCTGCGGCGTGGAAAGTGAACAAGCACGAAAAAGCGTGCCTCGAAAATCAACATGTGTTTGTTCCTTTTGCCTTTGACACCTTTGGGTTCCTCGCTCCTGAGGCTGTGGAAACACTCAGTAGAGTCCAACGGGTCATGCATGGTAATGTGGTGACCCCCGGCGCTAGGGATGTTGTTTTCACACGGCTTAGTTTTGCAATTCAGAAGGGCTTGGCGGCGCAGCTTGTTGCCCGCCTCCCCTGTTTTTCGGAGTGATTGTTCTGTAACTTTTTTAATCAACGGTAATTTAAATAAATAGAAAAAAAATATATGGGTAAAAAAAAAATCAAACAAGAATCAAATTAGTAGTTTAAAGAGTTAATTATAATTTTTGTCCATGAGGTTTGTTTCATTTAACCATTTTAGTTTAAAACTTTAAGATTTCTTATTTCAGTCCAAACGTTTCATTTTCGTTTTAGTTTCAGTCCTTTCTTTAACACCGTTAATATTTTCTGTTAAGCTATCCATAGTGGGCCGTACACCGCCCCTAGGACGCTATGGGCTGAAAATTGGTCCTGGTCATTGCGAGCATAACGCCGAAGAAGGAGAAAAAATCAAGAGAAATAGTCGTTAAACGGCTATTTTGCCAACGGTAAATTCAATATATTTTTTTTCTAAATTATTTACCTATAAATTAACCATTTCATATTCATTTAAAATACACCATTCTACTCCTCTTTCATCTCAACATCTGCATTTTCTACAATTTTATACTCTACATTCTATAAATGGCGCCCTCTTCCTCTTCATTACTTTATGACTTTTACGATGACGAAGAAGACAAGGTGATTTCGGCAACGGTGAAAATGATACAAGAGTCTTCCACTTCTGTTCCGCGAACAATTCAAAGAGAACGCCTATTGAACGGGATCGCGATGCAGGAAATACTCGGTTGGTGAACGATTATTTTTCCAAAAAGCCAACTTATCCGGACCCCAAGACATTCTCTACTCGTTTCCGGATGACTAAACATATGTTTTTGCGTATAGCGCATGATTTGGAAGCAAATTATTCATATTTTCAACAAAGATGTGATGGACGGGGGAAGCTTGGATTCACATCTATTCAAAAGTGTACATTGGTGTTACGCATTTTGGCGTACGATAACACGACCGACATCAACGACGAGTATTTAAAAATGGTTGAGAAGATGACGAGAGACACTTTGGAGCATTTCACTAGAGATATATATATTATTTACCAGTTAAATAATGTATACATTTAATTTATTATATATCTTTAGATGTTATTAAAAATATCCACTTTTATTTATAATGTTTGTTATCTAATTTGAAAGGAATCGATGAACTATACGCGGGACGGTATTTACGAAAGCCAACGTGAAATGATCTTCAAAATTTATATGAGCGGCATGAGCAAGTACATGGTCAACACACACAGAGTGATCAAAAGGGCCCGACAGTCATTCTGCAAGTCGTATGTTCATGTGATCAATGGATTTGGCATGCTCACTTTGGTGTAGCCGGATCCAACAATGATATCAATGTTTTGGAGGGGTCACGGGTCATTGAGGAATACGTGTAACTCAAACATATATTTGAGTTTTCTAATGTTGCAGTAGGCACTCATGTCATGAAAGTTGTACCGGAAATCCGGTGTCATGCTGGATAGCATTAGTTAAGCAACCTCAAACGAATCCTTGGTATGTTTTTCAATCTCCGAACGTGCTTGATCATTTATCACGAATGATGGCGGAGTGGAGATTGCCTATCCAGGACATAGAGTTTGCCAAAGAGTCTTATATAACCTTTCTGAGAGTGGCTTGTCATGATAAAAAGTTGGTCTCGGTGAATTTGTCCAGTTGAAGGATTAAATTAAGGATATTTTCAGAAGCCTTCTGTAAATAAGCAAAATATTTTAATTAATATTTTTTATTTTTTACATATCCTTATATTAAATTTGGTATGTATTTAAGATATAAGGATTTGAGAATTCGGTTAACCAGCCACTAAAGACGGTTGTAGCACGCAATCAATAATAAGTGGGTAACTGAACTGACAGCGGGTGTCAATTGTGAGAAGTGGTCACAACTCTCAGTTATGAGGCCGCAATGACATCGTGTGTCAAGTTTCGATACGTTTAACCTCATTTATGCCACTTTGTTTGCAAACACCAATAGTGTGGTGCTGTAGCTCCAACACTATGAGTGATTGGAAAGAAAGTAATATTCATCCCAAATGGTCAGTGTGCAAGTGCGGTGTTGTAGCTCTAACACCCACACCTCGGAAAATACCATATGTGCCAAGTGCGGTGTTGTAGCTCTAACACTGACGTTCTGGTAAATATGTTTCAAGTTAGACTTGATTTAAGACGGCATAGACTACTGGTTTTAATTTTACCGACTAGGGTTATTAAAATCAAGCTTTGATATATACTCGTTAATGGAAACGAAAACCCTATCTCACTCAGGACACGCACCTTAAATAACCTATTAGTTAAAAATATCTAAGTTGTCACGAATGATAAACATAATTTAATGTGAACATGATGCATGAAATTATGAATGTGTCGGGAGCGGGTATTGACTTGAAAATGCTGGTTGTCACACATATCATCTTTATGTGCCAAATGATACAAATTCGCTAACTTGAATGGTATTTATGGTGGAAAAGATGAAACACTATCTTCTCATTTTGTCTATAGGTTATTAAAGCTAGCACTGATTTTGCCTGATGCAGTTGTAACTTCTGAATTCGGCAATGAAGTGTCAAGTTTGGGCAATCATATTGGTGTTAACTTCTCAATCTTCCTAATCTAATAAACAATTATAATTGTTGATACATGTCAACACTAGGTTCGTTCTCTCACTTAAATTCCATCCAAAACAGTCATACATATTTTATAATAAAATGAGTAGGCTACCCTTCAGAGGCTTAAATGCATTGGTAAGAAAGTTGAGTATGATGACATATCCTTATTATTGTTTTTCATTTAATTTCAAACTATTAATTGCTTGGGATATTAATATATTATGGAATTAACTTCTACCACGTAACTACATAAATTTTCATCATGCAAAACTAACCAAATTAATAAAGGTTTTGTTCTGTTAGTTGTAGAGTAATTTAGAAGTAGGGGTAAGATAGATTGTCGTTAAACAAATTACATAAATTTTCTTTTAAAATAATTTAATGAAGAAAAAGATAGTAAAACTGTGTAAAATAACATGTAAAAAACTTCAATTTGCTTCATTCGTAATATGCTTCAACCCTAACACGTCAGTGCCGCAATCTGATTCATCCATTTCTTCATTCTTCCATCATCGTTCTTCAATGTTGCGATTACAGATTCGATTGTGCAACGATTCTTACAAGGACAAATCGGTTTCAAATGTGTAAAATGATTTGCATTCATGGTTCATACGTTACGGAGTAATGATTGCCAGTTACGGTTTGACATTGTCGTCATCGATCGGAGGTTTATATGGAGTTACGGAGGAGAGTAACAAAATGCAGAATCTCATTTATGACATTCTAACTTTCTATTTTAGACCCTATACTTTGATGCAATAAACCGATTAAACATTTTAGTTTCTTTTTGAATTATTTCATACCCTCGGCTATATATTCAGTTTAACAAAATCATATTTATTTCTTTTATAATGTATATGTAACTTCCCAAAACTTCGTAGTACGATAAATACGTAATTATATATCTATATATATACTAGAAAGACGTGGTTATATGAATACGTGTTATTTCATGCTAGAATATTAATGCATACGTTTTTAATGTAGATAAAACGTATTTGGTAGTTAACGTAAATGAAATGTAATAAATACATAATATATATACGGAAAAATGGATGTAAATAATCCCAACTATGACCTATTGGCCGAAAATAATCCTACCTTCATTTTTGTAAAAGAACATTATTTTCATTATACCCTATTTTTTCTAATAATCTTTTCCATTAAAAAACTAACGGAATTAGTTTGTGATGACGTGGCATCCTAACCAACATCTGATGTGGCAAGAGGGAAGGTAATATGTAAACTTCTAAACCTAAGGACTATTGTTGTCATTTTAATAAATGGGTTAATCAATTAATCTAAATAAATAAATCATCATCGTCCTCTTCATCCGCTTACTTAGATCTGAACCAGGTGAAGCCCTCCGGCGATCGGATTCCATCGATCTGATTTCGTCCTCGGAGTTTACGAATTCCACACCACTCGCCGCCACAACCACCATTCCGTCACCTAGCACCACCACGATCGTCCAAGCATGCACAAAACCTCATCCAAAATACCATCAAGAACATCGAGCTAAACCCCAAATCACGAATTCTTACCAGAGATTAAAGGGGTTCAAAACCAAAATCGAGCTCGGGACAACTTCGATTTCGAACGAGAAACGAATGGGAAGGAGAAACGATCGTGCTAGGCGAGCTCGTGGTTATCTCCGCCGCCTGAATTCGAGCAGAACAACGACGCCACCGCCTTTGCTGCTGTCGTGACTGAAGAACGGAGAGGTGGATAGGGAGTGGTCGCTGAGATCGGATGGTTGACGGAGGAGACCAGGTCGCCAGTTGATCAGAGGAGAGGGGTTAAACGAGATCGACGAAGGAGACCCGGTCGCTGAGTTCGGATGTTGTTCGGTGGTGAGGGGTTGTAGAATTTGGGGGAAGAAGATAGGGGGTGTTTGGGGTTTGTTACAAATCTTAAATGATAAAAAAAATATTATAAATTACCAAAATGATAAAATAAATCCTTAGGTTTAGAAGGCTACAATTTACCCCCCTCAACCTGGTGTCTAGGACTCCAAATCAGATGCCACCTCATCACAAACTAACGGAGTTAGTTTTTTAACGGAAAATATTATTAGAAATAATAGGGTATAAAGAAAAGACTGTTTTTACGAAAATGAAGGTAGGATTATTTTCGGCCAACAGACATAGTTGGGATTATTTACATCCATTTTTCCTATATATACATGTATGTATATATATATATATATATATATATATATTATTGTACGTGTCTTGAACCTTAGAAACCATGAGAAATATTTCCAAAAATGTTTTAGAGCATTTAAAAGTTACGTAGAAGTTCAGGGGTCAAAACTGTAAAATAAAAGAAGAGGGACTGAAACTGTCATTTCTGAAAGTATGTCGCGACATACTCCAGCCCTTACCTACACGGTCCGCGGCCCGTTCCAGGACAGGATTTGGCCACGACCACCTAAATTGCAGCCCAAAATTCGTTTCTACGCATCGATTTTGGTTGGATTATCACCATAGCCACCCGGAGCACTCCGCTACGACTTCAATGAGTATAAATAGCGGCCTAAACCTTCATCAAATCTTACCAATTTCGCAAAACAAGTCCTAGAAAACCCACTTTCACAACCAAACCTTCTTCTGTCAAATTCGAGGTCTACGAGAGGAATTGGAAGCTAAAATTATGTAGTTCTACATTTGTTGGTCTTCTCTACAATGGCCCTCTATCAATTTCTATTAATACAATGTCTGGATTAGAGTTTTAAAAATGTATAAAAATTAGGGTTATTGAGCTTGTTTTGCTAAAATTGGGTAATCGGGTTGGAACTGGGGTCTGAATTTTTATAGCTAATCCTAAAATAATGTATTTTAACAAAGCCCTAAGTTGATTTCATGTTTGGGATTTATTTTGAAAATACGTCAAAATTAGGGTTATAAACAATGTTTTAAAAACTGGTTCGAACCGGCCGGTTCAACCGCGAACCGCCCTCCTAACCGGTTTTTTACATCCCGTTTTTTTGGCAATAACCGGACCGGGTTAGACCGGCCGGTTTTCCGGTTTTTTCCGGTTTTTTCTGGTTTTTTCCGGTTCAACCGGTTTTCTGATTTTTGTATTTTTTTTAACTTTTTTTTATTTTTTATTCTTTTTTAAAGTTTAAAACTTATATTTTCTTATGAAATACATATTTGATATTATTTTTAGTGGATTATAATTGTATTTTAACTACTTTTGTTGGGGTGTACAAGTTTATTAGCATTTTTATAAAAAAAATATATAAATCCCCTAACCGGTTCAACCAGCCGGTCTAACCGGTCCGACCGGTCGAACCAGTCCCGGAATGTTTTCCAGTTCAACTAAAAAACCGGTTTTAAAACATTGGTTATAAAATTGGGTAAACGTGGTTGAATTAAGGTTTGATATTTTAAGGTATGTTATAAAATATTATAATGGATAATACCCTATGTTTATTTCATATTATAATGAATTTTGCTAATTAACTGAGAATTACGTCAAATTAGGGTTTTGAAAGATGTATATTTAATATTAAACAATCCGGGAGATATTGGGGTTTGGTTTTTTATATTAGAACATGTTTATATATATAATAAGTATATATGAGTTTAAAATTGATAAATAATAAAGTTTTTAAAATACCGAGTTATTCGGGTACTTAGAAATCCGTGCGGACCGGAATGGTAAACGTCTGTACACTGGGATTTCTTGCATAGCGAAGGTGTCACGAAATTCCAACTGGGACCTGGCATACCTCACTGGGCGATCCCGAGGTGAGCGTTTACTTATAGGAATGCGCGTCTTCGTATTATCATTTAAAAAAAAGTATTTTGCCTATAAGGGCATTTTTGGTCATTTTGGCCTTTAAAATGGTTAGTCTTAATAATTAGATGTTATTAAGTAAATAAACCATAAATATAAGCATAGGAGGTGTTTATAATATATAGCTTTGCATTAATGCAATTCGATACGCGATTAGGTTTAAATTATGGACCATAACGGAGATTATGTCCAAGTAAACGAGTAAAGACATAAGGGGAGTTTCTACCAACCCTATTTTAATATAGTGTGTCTTACGAGACCACTTTCAAATGTTTTGATATTTTAAATATTTTCAGGTTGGCATACATATAGAATTTGTAAAAATATATTCAATTGATAATTATGAATTAATATGTACGTGTTATGTGATAAAGTTGCTTTTAATTGCTTATATGTATTATGCAATTATATTGATTATAATCTGATGTGTATATACTTGCTTTGAAATTAAATAGCCAAGTGATGAGGGAGTTGTTAGTAAACATCATAATGAATATGTATTTATATATGAGAACAGGTGATGCATTTGCTGTATTATTATGTGGTGGATTCGCCGCTGGTGCTTCCTATATATATACATAATAATATTAGTTACCCGGTATACATACACCAATGGTACATCTTGTATACATACACCAATGGTAAATTGGGGAATGTTCATTTGTTGTAGTATATCGTATATGAATGTCTTACCGTTGTTTACTAACAAACCTAAAGCACCGGGATATTTAACTAGGGGTAGGTAGTGTACATGGTTGGGGATTAAGTCATTAAGACGAGTAAATAACCTAAATAGAGTTAAGCATAGAGTTGCTGATAAATATTAAAGGGTCGCTGCTTCCTCATAATGGTGGCTTAGGGACCCGTGTACGGACGGAGCTGCATTGGGTCGTTGTAATAACTATCTTCGATGGGAAGGCAGATGTAGTGGCAAGTGGATTTTTCCTAAAAGACATAAGATTTAAGAATGAGGGGGTCGCTGCTTCTCCAATGGTGGTGGCCTAGGGAACCGTGTACGGATGGAGGTGCAGCTGCTCAATGTAATAACTATCTTACGCCAAGGTGGGATGACGACTGTAGTGGCAGTGAACCTTTCCTAGAAAATAGAAGAATGAGGAGTCGTTGCTTCCCCATAGTGGTGGCTTAGGGAACCGTGTACAGACGGAGCTGGAGCCGATCCTTGTAACAACTATCCTATATGTGTCGTGAGACCGTGATAGGACGAAGGGTGCAATGAGTTGTGGACTTCTCATAAAGAACAGAAGAGTTGATTAGTTATAATGACCTAGAGATTGTGTCTAGGGTTACAGGATTGTATTGTCATAGTGATTAGGTGCTAGGATTTTATATGTGATATATATGTGTTGTTAAAACGGTGATACTTAATGGTTTTGAACTAAACAGTAGAACTCACCAGCGTAAGTTGACTTTTTAAAAGTATGTATGATAGGTTCTGCAGAGGCATGGCTCTTGTGAAGACGGGATAATAGGACAAGCTATCAAGAGAGGCTTTTGGCACGCTGGCTTAGTCATAGTTTTCATTATAGTTATAATTATATTTATGTACAATATATCTCATACTGTAGTACTTGGCTTATATAAATAAAAGTTTTAAATTTCTAATGCTTAATATCTCTGTTGTGCCATGTATTTATGAGTAAATCCGATGCGTGACCGCTCCTGATGCCAAGTCTAGGAGTGGGCACCGCACTATAACTTTTAATTTATCAAGAGAGTTTTTCTCAAGTGGTGAGTTTCCTCCTTGATGGTGTTCATGGGTGAGCCAACCCTGGAATGTCAAAATCAGTATGGACGGTTGCAATCCCGTCTCAGGAAGGCTCACTCGGGTATTGGAGATTTTGGGAGTAGTTACAAACGCCGTTAAAAAAAATCTATTATGATTGTTATTTTAAATATATTTTACAAAAATATTTTAGGTGTTATAGTACTTTTTATTATTAAAATATCTACAAGTTATTATTTAAATATATTTTACTTTTCTGTCATTTTGATTCTCGTTTTATAACATAATTCCAGTAATAAAAATATCAAATTAAATCACCAATAGTATTCGCTTACAATTAAACCCGTGTAATGCAGGCTTTCTAACCTATTGCTACTAATAAGATATAACTGACTGAGTGTTTCCAAAAGTTAAGAACGCGTACATGACAAGTGTGAGATGTACTTTTTCTAGTTTGTTTTTGAGTTTTTAATAATTTTGTATTATTTTCCTTATCGTCAACCCATTTTTTACCCCTCAACCTAAAATTCCTACAATCACAACTGCTGATTATTATAGCTACTGCATGCCAAATGCTTTGCATCAAACATCAAGGACAAAAATATGCAAAGAATGGCCCATTATCATTAGATATTCATACTGCTAAATTCCTGCAACATAGCAGAGCTAACTGCGCCCAGGTAACAGATCATGGATCAACCATACTGGTTAAGAACCAAAACAACCAATTCACCGTATAATAAAACCCGAGGACCGGATCATGTATGGTTGGGTTTATCAGGTTTGCACGGGCTAGAGTTAGTTTCCCACGAGTTATTTTCCGCTTTACGCATGATCCAGGGATGGGCCAGATCACTTTGCGATCTGATATAAACAACTTTACTCGACACTTTGTGCAAAGGTTGTTTCCCACATATTGAGCATATGATCTAAAAGTCACAAATCAACAAACTTACCAGTTGTTTTAAGGCTAGCCCTAAAAAATGGTAATATTATTATTATTCCATAGGCACCATTGAACCACGTATTACTATCAGATGCTATACTAATGCTTTAGTTCTCATCAAACCAAAAACAATGCTTTCTAGTTTGCAACTGTATGAAGCTACAGGTAAATTTTCAAAAAACTATATACATCTTCTTCAATGCAATATACCTTGAAAATGGGACCACTTAGATTCACACAAAAAATCTCAAGCTGATGCAACTTTTCTTCCCTCTTCGGCTGATTCTTCCAATTTCTCGGGTCTACCTTCAATATTGACCACCCATTCCCGGATGATAGCGTTGACCTCCTCAGGTACCTCATCGTGGGGGCAGTGGCCTATATGAGATTTATAAGGCAAGGTGATTGCAAAAACAAATACCAGAAGTGGAAAATGATTTATTTTAATAATAATTTTTTAACCGCTTTGATTTTTATATTTTAACCCATTTGAGATAAAAGCATGCGTTGACTGTTGAATATTGAAATGGTCCCTTTAATTGATGCAGATCAAACAGTTGGTTATCTTCTTTTCTAATGGCAAATTCACACACCATTTGTTCACTACAGTACTTGAACCCTCAACCACCGATACCACTGGGCTAGAAGCCCTTTGATAAGGGTTGGTTTATTTAACAACATAAATATTAAGTTTGTTATTTATGATTACAAAATTATAGTATTTCAAAACTAGTTAAACTTTTTGTATACAACTGTTTATAAGGATACTATGCATTTTAGCCAAAATTTGACTTGTCACTCATTTGACCCGTTATTACAAAACATAGCCAAATATATCGATTAATGGGTCGAAATTCTGACGTCCAACTAATGCATATCAAACAGTTGTGACAGTACAAATGGGATTACCTGCATCCAGCTCCTTGAATGCAATATCTTTAAAGTGTTTCTTAATAACACTTATTTTTGTCTTGGAATCGGAGATTGGGTCTTTCATGCCCTGATTACACATACAAGATTCAGATGAGTAGCAAGTGAATAGAAGAATTTATCCATAATATCTTATCGATGTCTTACCTGGATAACAAGGACCCTTTCCTTGAATCCTTTGAGAAGATAATTCAAAGGGATTGAAGGATCAAAGGTGAAGATGCTTTCAAGGACCACCAAAACACCAGGGTCATATGACTAGCCTTCATTAAGGAATGCAAAAATAACACAATTCGTATGGCTACATTTCAAAGGTATTACTCACTTTAAATAAATGGAAGCAATAACACCTTTTTGTTTCTTGAAAATAACGAAATAACATGTAATTAAAAGTGTTAAAACAGCAGACATAAAAGAAAGCTATAAAGCTATAAAATATTGCGGGGCCATAAAAGGATACCGCCCTTACCATCTCATTGAGGAGCCCTTCATCAGCACGGTCTGTTTTCTGCAGAGATTAACATACTTGATAACAACCATATCTAATGCCAAAAGTTACATACAGATAAAGTAAAGTTGGGTAGGAGAAAGTTACAGTTGGGTAGCAACGCTTCACTAAGTTCCTAAAGCTCAATCTCAGGTAGAATGAAAGGCCCCTGGCACCTAACCATGCAATTCCAGTACTTTTCCTTTCCTGAAAAAAAGCAGAGATATGAAGCTAATGATGTCATTATTTTCTCTTTAATGAAAACTATTATGAAATTACAACGTTGTCAAAACTTTGTTTCCAAATAAAAGTTGAAACTAGGGGTATAAATGAGTAGAGCCACTCATAAGCTATTCGAGATTAGCTAGCTAAATGCTGAAATTAAGTCGAGCTTAAGCGAGCTCGAGCCTAAATTTGAGCCAATTATTTATATAAATGTAATACTTTTGTTTAATATAACAAATATACATTTACATTATAAACATTATTTTATATAGTATGACAAAAGTAGCTAAGTAATATATATTATGTTATATATAATGCTATAATTATAAATATATATAAAAATAATTATGTATGTATATAAATAATAAATGAGTTGAGCTCCTTATTAAACAATTAATGATGGGCCGAACTAGAGCTTTAGAAATAGAGTTCTAAAGTTCGAGCTCTCTTAAACTAAACAAGTCGAGCTCGAGCTTTCAGAAATTAAACGAGCTGAGGTTGAGCTCTGGCTCGGCTTGGCTCATTTACACTCCTAGTTGAAACTATCCACCACAAAAGTCAAAACTCTCTCATTTCATCACCTATTATGTGTTATTACCTTAAAGGGAGGTACAGAAGAATATCCTGGGATGTAATGGCCAGCACTATTCAAGAGCACCAAAGACCTAGCTAAAGCAGGCCACAAGCCAGCAACAATAGAAACAAAATAGCCTGGAGACATACCAATTCAAAATTTTCCTTCACGTCATTATTACTCTCATAGACTAACAATAAGTTCAGATTAAGGTGGTCTATAGAAGATATAAACAAACCTCCGAACGAGTTCCCTACAAGATGAACCGGTTCACCAACAACATCAATTATAAAACTTCTAATTAACTCAGCCCACATAAGTTCAGTGTATACAACATTTGGTTTCTCTGATCTGCCAAATCCTAGAAGTGTGATGGCCCAAACTCGGTTGCTACCTTCAACTAAGTCAATAACATTGTCACGGTAATGCTCCAGAAAAGCACCAAAACCATGTACAAGAAGGATAGCAGGACCTTCACAACCCATGACAGTATACTGGAAAAACAAAAACAAATATAATTGCATATGTAGAAAGAAACCAAAAGATGACTTTGTTTTTACTTATTTCGTTCTAGAAATTTAAAATCACATTAGTATTTAATACTAGCCTGTATTAGATGACCTTTCCACCTCCAGTAACGAGTAGAATATCTTTTTGTGGAATCCACTTGACTTCTTGAAGCCAAAAGACGATACCACTGTCACAAATGTCACAAAGTTGAAATAAGATTTATAGAGACTAGTAATAAAAATTATACGGCATGTTTGGCAATATGGAAAAACACACCTCTCTTGAGCAAACATGGTCAGCTACTGAAGCTATAGTGAATGATGAATACCCAAAGGGTGACAGGAATCCACCATTTCGGTCTTTTTCATATTGTATGGCCTCATTATATACTCTTCTTCTAGACACGACTCCAAGCTGAAGGACAGGTCCAAAGAGTAATCCAAATGAAGCTCCTTCACGGCTTTCAGCCATACGTAGTCTTTCATGCAACCTGCAATAATAAGCATCCAAAATGACTCTTAATTCAGTTACAAAAATCACAGTAAGTGAAGGAACCAGTACAAATATCAGTTATAGAAAATCAACAAACTACATACTCCTGCCAATCATCTCGTGCAGTACCCTCAAAATATCTTAAATATGCCCCCAATGCATTAAGCACGTCACTAGTTCCTCCTCCAACAAAAATTCCTTGTTTTGTTACAAACGCTGATTTTTTCAATCTCTTTTTCTTGATTTGACTTCCAATGGAATTCAAATTGCTCTGACTATTAGTCACACCATCTGACATAAGAATCCTATTATTCTGCAATACATATTCAGCAGGAGTGTTCTTGATCAAACTCCAGCTATCTTTTAATTTGTACGGACTTCCATCAATAAATTCCTTCAAATCATTAAGTGTCGGCTCAGGACCTGGATCATGAACCAAACACCTATTCCCATGTCAAAACGACAATTAAATTCCAAAAATTTGGATTCTAACTGAAGCCGTATTACTTACCCCATGCCAAATTTGCCACAACACCAGGTAAATTTGGGGCTGAAAGAGGTGAATTCACATGCAGTTTTAATCGTTGGAACTCATCATATGACAATGGAAGCTCCTTCATGTTCTAAAAACCTCAGAATACATCAGCATAATCCAAAATGCAAACTAGGACTAACAAACCAAGCAAATATACCTTCATATCATAAAACGGAGTACTCCACAGAGATATTTCCGGTCTTTCTTTTTCAAAAAACACGTCTCCCAAGTTCTCTTTAACTTTATCAACCACCAACCGAGAGTCATACTCCACCTCTTCTTGTGTGTAAATGTTTGCAGCCCTAACCTGTCCCAACCGTGATCAGTCATTATATGTTTGCACCCCTAACCTATTCTCTTTAAAACATTCATATTAAGCAAACTTCAAGGTAACCACCTCTTTTACAAGATCCTGAATAACAGATTCAGTCTTCCCAAACCTGATTATCAGATTAGCTCCTAGATCTTTCAATGAACTTCTCAGATCTTTCACAGCAAACAGGAGCAGCTCCAACATTTCGTCATTGAAGCCTGAAGTGTGTACAATGAGAATCAATGAATCAACATAACCACTTGAATTCAGATCACATGACTTACTTCTCATCAGAATAATTGATTCATGCAATTTCTGCACCAGATATTGTTCACAGCATTCATAAATCAAATTGATATCATCACATTATACTAAACCTAGATTCATACGCTATCGTCTCCATTGCAACAACAATTAAACGATTCTCCAAAATTAAAGTGTAGGAAATTAGGAGAAACTCACCGCGAAGAAGCCGGTGATCGAAGACATAGAGAGGAAGAACCGTGGTATGTTTGGAGGCGGAAACTAAACCTGGATGATCATCGACGCGAAGATCAGACTTGTACCACAGAACTGCGGCGTCTGTGAGTTTTCCGGCGTTAGAAGTGGAGAATCTGACAGTTTCCGGTGAACATCGAACGGAAGTGAGGGGGAGTGCGCGGCGGCGATCCCTGTGAACGGTGGAATGCGGGGGAAGACGAGAATCGGCATGGAGAGGGTGGTCGATTTCCATGAAGGGGGGCGGGATATCACATAGCTGCCACAACTTGTGGTTGTGAGAAACTGAGAAGTGAGAATCCCCCTTTCTCTTAAGTTGCCAACGTTCATTTTTGTTGATATTATTGATTTATTACCCTTTGTCGTTTACGGTGCGATAAACATAAACGATAAACGAACCGAATGTTCATCGAACAAGTCAGTAGAAAGTTTATTTACATTTGTGAGAAGTTCATTATTAAGTGAACGAATATGAATAAGAAATTTCGTTCGTTTAGTTGAATTAATGAATATGAATAAATGACGTTTTTGTTCATCGATGTTCATGAATGTTCAGTAAATGAATGTTCAGTAAAATGGTCGTTTATGTTCGTAAGTTTACATTCGTTAATGTTTATTTATTTATGTTTATTCATTAGATTTTTTGATATTTTAATATTAAGTTTTTATCTAATATTTACGTTATAAACTCTAGTCATATGAAACTTGTATCTTGTTAAAAACCCAGTCATTTAAAAACATAAATTTTTGTGAAAGTATTATAAGATAATTGTGTTTATGTATAACTTTTTCTTTGTTTTGGGATTAATATGTTTATGACTATCATATCAAGTGGTTAAGAATATATTTATTTAACGTGATTATGTCTAATTTTTAGGATTAAAAATAATGATTTTAATTTTATACATCTAAAAAAATGTTTATACATCTATAATTTCTGTAACTTTCAATTTTAAATCAATCTATTTGACCTAAAATTTTCTTCATAATGGTGTTTTTCACAAAATGGCATTGTTACGGTACATTAAGATTAAGGGTCTTATGATAATTGTTTAGTAGTTTAGGGTCTAGATAGAGAATAACTAATGGCATTTTGTAGTTAAATGAGATGTATATCTCTAATAAAACTATCGGTTCGCCATGTCTTTAACTCAAAACTACTTCGTTATGGATTAAATCTTCTTTTGGTTACCCACTCAAAGTCTTACACCTGGTGCTTTTCAAACTTATCCTTTGCCTATGCCTTACCAATACCACCTTTAGGCCTACCAGCAACACGCTTATCCTCCCTTCGACACCTCACAGATAAACCCAGCAACCTACATGTTCTCCCAACCATAGTTGACTCACTAGGTTGTGGAAGATGATGATGTGGTCCGACCATACATACCAGTACTCACACCAAGTTCTTAGCTAAACCCAAGCGAGGTCAAATATGATATGTTTTACTCTTATTTTAACAATTTTTCATGGTTTCACATTGTGGTAATATGATTTATGTAGATACATTTTCGTTTCTTAACATTCATTTTGTAATGGCATGACCTTTGTGTGATTTCAAGCTATACCTCCACAACGTGTTTTTTCATCTGCATTTTGATATTTAAAACCAGAACACAACAACC
Source organism: Deinandra increscens subsp. villosa (assembly GCA_039602395.1). Lineage (NCBI taxonomy): Eukaryota > Viridiplantae > Streptophyta > Magnoliopsida > Asterales > Asteraceae > Deinandra > Deinandra increscens. The sequence goes on along the minus strand of JBCNJP010000020.1, from coordinate 4,422,991 downwards.
TCAAACGCTTCTCATTACGTACTTATCCACGTCAATGTTACTCTCATAACGTGTGGTTGCGACCACCTGGTTAATAAAGTAATGTATCTTTAGTTAGAGGTTTGTAGCGATTTGTGACAGAACTCTTTACCAGCTTTTCAAGTACTTGGTGGTTTAGATTTATGAGAACTTGGCGTCACTCACTTTTGTTCTTTTTCTAAAGAAACAAAGCATTCTTATTAATAACTTGTTTGAGATTTTTTAAACAAAGCATTCTTATTGATAACTGGTTTGAGATTTTTCATGGAATCTCAGGTGCAAATCAACATTCTTTCACCAGGTTATTTCACGGTTAAAGTCTTCAATACCCAATCTCATTTCACATTTAGTCCACCAAAATAACTCATAGGCTCATAGCTACCGTTTATTGTTTGTTTAAAAAAGCCTTTAATTACTTATGGCTAAACCCAATATTAATTTTATCATGAAAACATGTTAAGAACTGATTACGGTTTAACATTATAACCAAGACTAGCAAAGGCCTGCAAATGAGTCTAACCCATCACCATTTGATAGATCGAAGGTCCTATAGCACAGCTCTAGCTCGGATGCAAAATCAGCTCGAGCTCCCAAAGAAGGAGGATTCAAGATCGGCTTGAAAATCTTGAAAAATTATATAAAATTTATCTTTTGATGGCCAAACTAATTTCAAATATATGTAAAAAAAATTATATTCATTTATTGTCAAAACAAATAAAGTACAATGCCTGTTTAGAAGCACTGGACACAAATTTCTGGTTTCTAGAGCATACCCCAGAGTAAACAAAACAGTTGCATCTAAAGAAGAACAAGGAAAAGTAGGGGCCAGCCAGCCGTTAGCACCTCCAACCTGCATAGCAAACATGATCAAATCACAGGCATAACTTCAATTTCACAAATGATGCCAATTTCAACCGTTTATGAAAATATAGACAATTTGGGTTATGTTATATCTATCAAACAGGTCCAAATGAATAAACCTTAAAAGCTTATCTAGATATGAAACGGGTCAAAGTCACCCGGGTCCAAATTTGTATTCAAATGATAACTATTAAATAACTTAACTAAAAAAGAGTACACTAATTTGTTACTGTATTTTCTGTAATCATACTTGATGCGTTAATTATATAGATTATTCAATGGCAAGTTCTTCCTAAAGGAATTGGCATGAGGATGATAGTTGGGGGCTTGGGTTCCTTGAGGTCACAAGTTCAAAACCTAACTTTAGGGCGTTTTTTTCCCAAGTGGTGATTTCCTCCTTGATGGTGTTCATGGGTGAGTCAAGCCTAGAGTGTCAAATCCAGTATAGACGGTTGCAATCCTGTCTCAGAAAGGCTCACCCGGGCATTGGAGATTTAGGGTAGTTCCAAACGCCGTTCAAAAAAATATATATATTATTCAATGAAATGGACAATACAAAAGAGTTAATGGGGGCAGCCTAACCCGACCCATTTCCACAAAATCCCATTTTCAAGCCTCTAGTTGCAGTGGTTATAAAGAAGATCCAGAGTAGTTCAAAATGCATAATTTATTTTATTTAATCCTCCTTTCAATATCATTTGTCACGAGTCTCGAAGTAGCCTCTTTATCCTATCTCATCTAACCATCCTTAGGCCCTATTGTTTGAGTGAGACTTTAACGGGTATGTTTGTTTGTTTTGTCACCTTTCAATGTCATCTCGGCTTTCTCTCTATTCACCTGTCTCCTCACCTACGAATCAGTGCTGTATAACTGATTTTTGAACAAACTATTTCTTTTTGTATGATCCTTTCACATTTTTCCATATTTATGTAAGTACCTATTCCTGCTTTATTTCTATATATAATAAGAGATTACTACATGGGTCTTTGGCCTAGCGGTATCTTAGTGTTGGATAAGGCTTAGTCTTTCCATTTGGTGAGGGTCCAAATCCCATTGGTAACAAAAATAAAAAGCTGTTAAAAGAAAATATAATGCCAACAAGAGAATGTAACATTTTTATTCATAATCACAACTCTACAAATCAAGCAATATAAAAGAAGTATTGAATAGCATAACCAGAGTAGCATGTTGGTATGCAGCAGCGTTTGTTTGGTGTAGAACATAATGAAAAATGTTGATCTTGATTACAATTTCAAACATTCCAAACCCGTCTTTAATAACTTCAGGAAATCTAAATTACTTGATAAAAGTCAATTCTCCTTTGTGTGTATCTTTAAAAACAGAAAACGACTATTTCATTGGGGCGGGAGCCTAAAAATAGATCACCTCTGAAATCCTCTAAACTTTTTATTGCTCAGATTCCCACTAGTGACTAGTTCACTACATTTTACAAATACAGTGATCCTTTTTGCCAAAATGTAGAGCACTTCCTTTTACTTAAAGCCTAAACCAGTCAGCCATATCATGTAAAGATATAATCCTCCCTTCCATGTTTTCTCTCAACATAACATTTCACATTCCCCACTAATAATACACAATTAAACACCAAAAATGAGCCATGAATTAATCTAGATTAGTGACTTTTATACTTTAAGCTAATCAAGATCCTCTCTCCCCCTATGGACTTTCCCCTTTCCCATTAAAAGGGTTATAATTTAAAGAATATATCTGCCCATTAAACAACACTCTGAATAGTTACTTCTACTTAAAGCGCAAGCAATGATGCGAGATTAAAAATGAAGAAATCTTGATTGAAAACATTATGTTTCTTCTACACAAATTTCGAGTTCTATCACCCAACAACTTTGTTTTCTGAGTGGTTTTACCTCATCTTACCATCTCAGACCTACAAATAAAGCCAGATTTTGCTAGGTATGTTTGTTTGCATTACCAAACATCTAAAAAATTTCAAACGAGTAAAATTAACTATATAAAGCAAGGTACACTAAACAATGCAATTAGCAAATTAGGTGTTCATCAAATGTGAAGAACTCAAACAAACATGGAATCTGGATAACACAGGAAATGGATATCTAGAGTCGAAACCTAATTTTGCCATAAAATGTGTAAATGATGAAAAACCTAATAAAGTACGTCAAGCAAAATAATACAGGTTATTGTAACAAAAGTATGAGGAGAATCGCAGCTTACAAATCATTTGGCAACCATTCGCGCAATGAAATCCTCGTATTTGATCTTCCCATCGGATCCAACATCAATTTCCTTGATCCACTCATCGAATTCCGCAGGCTCTAGTTTCTCCCCAATGCTAGTGAGAATATGTTTAAGATCCGCAACGACCACGAATCCGGTTCCATCCTTATCGATGACCTTAAACGCATCACGAAGCTGGCGATCAAAAGGCTCAGGTTTCAGGTGTTTCCCCATGAGTTCCGTAAACCTGTTGAAATCAAAAGGAGAGGTGAGTTTCTCCTCGGCGATTATGGATTTGAGCTGCGCTTGCGTAGGGTTTCCGCCGAGAGATCGCATGAGAATCCCGAGCTCCGACGGGGCGATCTTGCCGTCGCCGTCGGTATCGAAGAGTGTGAAGGCCTCTTTCATGGCGGAAACCTGATCGCTGCTTAGATCTTTCCCCATTTTTGTTGAGTTTTTGGATCGATCGATCGATCTCTCTGTCTGAATTTCGTGAAGGGATGAATGAAAGAATGAATTGCCTTCTAGCCGGTGATAGATTTCAGAAAACGATTTTGGGGGACGGAATCATTTTCGTCCATCAAATGATTTGGGCCTCGAAGGTCGGCCCATTAAGGTTATCTATGGGCCTGGCCCGTGATAACACCGGTTACAAAATTAGACCCGAACTGATTTGACATCAACCTAGTTATATATTTTATAACGTAGGGCGGTACAACCGTATCCGTTTTATAAATACGGTCGTATCAGAGAAAATATACGAGTGAGTTTGTGAGACAATACGGTATTTGAGGAAACACCATTTGATTTGCAGTTAGGTGATTCCGCAAGCCCTCCCTTTTTTTTAATGTTTTTGAGGTTGTATATGAGCTATGTTTTTTACTATTTTTATAAATCGTTAAATGTGTCGTATGTATTAAACCGACTGTGTGTTCTGATTGTGAAAGTGATTAGGACCGGGAGACGGGGGTTGGTCTCGGGACGTATACGCGTTTAGAGAGATCAGTGCTAAATAGTGGTGTGCTCATACTTATGCTTTTGGTATTTAAGTAGCCGGTATGGCATATATATTCGTAACACGACTGAGAGTAGTGGAAGCCCAAAAGGCAAACACGATATTTGTGATCCGTTTTAAGACGAATTCGTCATCCTAAAACATGCGGTAATTCATAAACACGTATGAGACTTATGAAGCAAGTCATATCATATGATCTATAAAACTATAAGCTCATATATTAGGAGCCTATTTCAATACAACTAGTTTATAACATGCTATGTAATAAAAATGCAGTAACCTCATGAATTATGACCCTCAAAGTCTCTTCTTATAATCTCCATCAAAAACTCATTCCATGTATCAACTGGGCCCGGCATACACCAGTGCAAACAGTCCTGAGGTGGGGGCCGCCCGTCCGCACTCCTTTTCGTGATCTTGTTCGGGTCACGACTCCGATACGGGCCCGGATGACCATCATGCCGATATGAGAAAGGTTTTGTGATATCCATGAATGCGGCCCGTGATTTGTTACTCTTTTTCTTTATACCGCGCTTGAACCCTGATACTTGTTTCTCATGCATTGTGTTGGTGAACCCACTCTCCACTAACTCGCCATCCGTTGCAGGTTTTACCTGTTCAAGATATACATTAACTGATCAGATTCTAGCAAATGAATGACACCGATTATACGCTCAGAATCAACATCATCATCATTGTAAATATTTTGTTTCCTAGATTAAGATTAAGAAGAAGTTTTATAGGCTAACAAAGCTGTATATCTTTTTTATGTATGTTAGGTTTTCCAGTTACCTTGTAATAAAATATTTTATTACCAAAATGATATAATCACCTAATGTGCTCCCAGAAGTTAGTCATCATTACCTTCCCCGTACATGACCCACCTGTATTCCAGGCTCCACCTTCGTAGTGATCAGGTGAATATGACCGGACCACGGTCAAACCTTTGTAGTCTGGATTGGTTACAAGTGAAGACATAATGGTTGCTACAGATATCTCATAAGCTTCAATGCTATCGATTTTCTTCTTTCGAGAATTATCAGGCCACCATAACTGTCCACCCACGATCTCGTTATTTAAAATGTAGACGGATTGTTTTGCAAACCAGTGGCCCGAGGAAAGTACAAGAACATCAGTGGTTGGAAGAACATCCATAAAAGTTTCATCTGGAGCATCAAGATGAAGCTTGTCTACACCCTCGGGTGCAAAATCGAATTTCTCGGTAGTTTTATGAACAAGCCATGAAGACCATATTCGTAACATTGTTGTGGATGTTGACCGGAAATAATACCGCTGCATTCTTTTATTCCCGCGGTTTACTGGAGCTTCAGCCTGTAATCACATGGAACTTTTTTTAGCAGCAGTTGCATATCAGCATAATCGAAGAAATGTGTAATTAATTTTCAGTGCTTTAACTACTGGTGGCAAAATTAGGAGCAGATTGGGCAACGGATCAAAACAGATTAGGTTAAAATGGGTCATTTTTGTTTCTATATGGTTTTGTGTCCACTGATTTCTATCTTTCTATATGAAGAATGAATTTGTTGATTGTGATTAAATAATACTAATGCAAAAATAATTTAAATCTTCGAATAAAAAGATTCAGGAGGATGTGTAGATCTAAAATATACTTTGTGCAACTATCAACCCGTTTTGACCCATTTCCCATTTTGGTAATTCTTTTTATTTAACCTCATTTGAACATGTTTGAGATCAAAAACACTTATAAATGGATCCAAATCACCACCTCTAACTACAACTGTTGATAATGAACATGGCAGGTTTATTTTGGTTCATAAAGCTTGATGAGAATATATCAATATTCAGTAGCAGTAGAGGTTTCATGCAACATTCAAACCAATAGTCTAATATAAACAGGCCGCAAATTTCCTTTATGCTACTACCTCCGATTAAAGAACAGAAAGTTGAAAGAGCAAGAAAAGATGGCACCTTTTGATTGTTGGCTCAAACCTAATACTTCCTAAATTCAAAATTATCAAGCATTTCTATCATAGTTCTCAAACCAACAGTTCCACTCTATACTATTATTAATGAATTTGAAATATTTTGTTGATAATAAAAAATGTAACAACTTTCTTTTGCACCAAAGCTTATGCAATGTTTCTATTCTTCATAATGCTTTAACATAATTACAAGATATAGACAAAATTTATTCAAATCAAGAAGCTTCCTCTATTGGTCAATATTGAAGAGTATTTTCTTTTATATTAAATTAAGAATTGGCCATCTTATTGAACTACATGCTCAGTTAAATGTAGCATTGTTTTGGAACGTTAGATATCAACTATGAAGCTGCAAATTAGTTTTTTTTTTACCTTAAAGTCCACTAAGCCTCTTTTTTATCGGTAAGAACTAGTTTATTAGATATTAGTAAGCAAAGCACGCATGAATTCACTTTTAGAGCACAAGTCAAGAGAATGCCTTATGATAATCATTCCAATTCAAACGAATAAACATGCAGAGTTCTCTGTCTGAGGCAAATTATAAGAGATTGCAGGATGGGAATTGAGAGTGTTGAGTAACAGGTTAAAATGGTCATTTTTAGAAGAAGTCGAAAAATTTTAGTGCAATGACGATCCAAATCTTTGAATTTCATGTATAAGAGGTTTTTTTTGCATAAAGACTACACTTTGGGTAACTTTTGACTCATTTGACCCGTCCCCTTTTAGCTATATTTTCTTTATGTTTGAGATAAAGCACAAGCCCAAACTGGCCAACTGATAAGAGGGTCGAAATTCCCAGTGCTAGTAAAGAAGAAGTGCATATATTACTTAAAATACAAAACAGAGATGGAATACTTGCCCGCCAAAGCATGCATAACAATGACTCCATCTGATTTCGAGCAACAGAATCACCTATGAAAGCTAATGTCTTTCCTCTCATCAATTCCAAAAACTTTTTCGGGTCAAATCTAGGGAGTTGACATTTTGTGGGCTTCCATCGATAATTTTCATAGTCCTTATCGGGCCTACCATTTCCTTGGCAGTTCTGCATCTGTGACAGCACTGGGCATGAGTTGTTCGAGTATAATGGTCCAGCGGGATCATGTACCCATTTCCCATGATACAAATCACACCCTACACATTCAAGCATAAAACTTATGAGTTTAGAATAATATAGCTTAAAAGGGTCTGACAAGCATAAACAATTAGCTTAACTTAAAAGAGATGAAAGATGTTGAAAGTCACCCGGAATGTAATATTATGCATAAAACCTCCCATTAATGTTGTATGTGTCACAAATGTGACCTTTTTTGATAACTATAAGCTATGGAAATTCAATCATCCATAGTAATTTATACCAGATATGACATCAAAGGACTGTGAACGAATTCAATCAAACAAACCAAACGAGCATTGCATAACCATCTTTAACACTATGCAATAATTTGTGGTCAGTTATTAGGGTACATAACGGGGGTACGAGACACCCATTACTACTGATTGTAAAGTTTGTATCGAAGTATCAAACACTTTTGAAACTAATGAAAGTTGTTTTAGGTTTTGGATAATTCAAAGTTGCTAGATTGCAACATCTTCTTATGGATAGAAATATTGACTTCCCACTGTATGTACACAAGCAACAAAAAAAAATATTTAGGTATGCTTGGTTGGGTGGAATGGAAATATGGAATGAAAAAGGAAAAGAACGCATAGGGTAATGGAATGCATCATTACATTCCATTATCATGTTTGGTTGACTTCTAGAAATAGAATGTATCATTTTATATCTACTTCATATATTACTTTGATAAAATTTGATGATCTTTTTACGCACAACTAATACAATTTGAACTTACTAAAAGCCCATAAAGAACTTTAATAAAGACTATAACAAGAAAGTGTATTTTCTAACTGTTATTGGAAAATAAAACGGTAATCCAGCTAAAAATGTATTTTTTCTTGTAAGAGGATTTATGTTATTGACAACTACATAAACAAAACTGAGGTCATATTGACAACTTAGATGATCACATATTACACGTCCTATATGTTATAATGTCTTTTGAGTTCCATGAACCATATATTATGCGAGCGGCATAAGTAAATGATGACTGCGGAAAATAATTTCCACAAAAAAATCATATGAAAGATGTAATAAACCAATAGTCATAGTAACTCAAAAGTAAATACAGGGGTGGCAACTAGGAATAATATACGAATTAGCAATATTAGTTTACAAGTGATTGGAGAACAAAGCTCCGTACCTGAATCAACAATCTTCTTGGCACCTGAATCAGCAGTCTTGCTGGTACCTAAATCAATAGTCTTGTTGGTATGTATTTCAACAGTCTTGTTGGTATCTAAATCAATAGTCTCGCTGGTATCTAAATCAACAGCCTTGTTGGTACCTGAATCAACAGTCTGGTTGCTACTTGAATCCACAATCTTTGTTTTTATGTCCGTATTTGTTTTGTTGTTAGAAGATAATACAAGAGCTTGGTCTACATTATAAAAATACCCACTAACTATAGATCCAATTGGCTGATAGACCAGAAGCAATGAGGCAAAAACTAAAAATAAGGCAAGCCCCCCTACTGAAACTGCAACGGATGGAATCGTCTTTGGATATGCAGACACTGATCTCATGGTTTTATAAAATCCAAAAAACTAAACAATAGTCAACAGGTAAAAGTTTCTCCTTGAATAAATTAACTCCTCCATTGCATCATTTTGTACCACCAACAAAATCTGTAGCATGTGAAATGAAATAAAAATCCACCTGTACCATATGAAAAACTTTAGATACATTTGGATGAAAAGGAAAGTTATTATCAAGAAATGATCTTTAACGTTAACAATGACATTGCATAGACACTTCTACATTTCATGATTATATGTTTCTTTGGATGTGAAACTATATCTATATATTCAGGTACAAATCACAAGAATAAGGTAAAAAATGAAGAATACACTTCCCTACTCCCTTTTTTTGTTGGGGCTCTGAATGCACCTTAAATCCCCCTTTTGTCCAATTACATTAACTAATACCTCTCAACATAAACAGTTTATGATGAATTCTCCTCGACACAATGCCAACCACATTTCACATGTCTTTTAGACTAATGAATCTCAAACATATCATACAGGACATGGTTACAAAATAAAATCTACAACTCTGATAATCAAAGCTTGTAACCCCAAGTATAGCACTTATTCCAAAAGAGCTCTAATTCTGTAAATAACTAGGGAAATATCACATGCCCAAGCGAAATACTTAGACCTCAAACAACCACCACACCCAAAAAAGTAGATAACAAACCACTGATAGGCAAGAGAAACAATCTTCTGATACAAGATGCTTCAGAAGCAGAAATAAGTATAACCTTCCGAATGAGCATTATTAGGTGCATAATACGGATACACGTGGATAAATGTCTAGAACAACATTCTAAGGAGAAAAAGTAAGGCTGCCAAGGGCTTAACTGCTGAAAACCGCCATGATTACCTAACCTTATTCTTGAGAGTACACAGAAAACCTCTACCGTTAAGCATGAAATATACTCCAAAATTTTAACTCCAACTCCAAAACAAAAGGCATCCAGAATTTATGCTCAACCTAACTCCCAATTACTAACTTAGAAAACTTGACATCACAATTCTGTGCAATTATGCATGATATACCAACAGATTTAAATGCTAAACCTAACTCCTGATCCACGTAGGGCCAATCAAAAGTTAAAATTTTCAAATAAACAAAACAAACAAACAAAATCCAGAGCAGAAGTATGCATCTCAAGCAAAAGAAATATCCAGAATGTGCAATTGGTGGAAGGAAATTACGGTGATTAACTGAAAAAGCCCCAAATCTAACGCATTGATCAGGTCAAAAACAAAAACGATCGCGCTCAATTTTACAGAGTTTGAATAAGAAGATCATATTCAACTTGCGTATGCAAATGTAGATATGCGTTAGGGTTAAAACTACGTGATTGTAATAAGCGCGTAAACGTGATGAGAGTGTTGAGCATTACCGGTGTATGGAGCGGAGGAGTTGAGAGGTCGCCGAGGATCGGAGATATTTGCGGTCGCCGGAAATGGTGCGATATGATCGCAGGAGAAATTAAGGGGCCGTTTAGTTGTTTTGGAAAATGTTTTCTAGTTTTTTATTTCTGGTTTTCTAGAAAATGAAATAAGTTTTCCATCTCTAGAAAATACATGAAAATTTTTGAAAACGCGTTCAAATTTGAAAGATGGAATTTTCATTTTCAAAATTAGAAAACTAGAAAACATGTTCAAATCAACTGTTTTCTATTTGTTTTCTATCTCTACATTTCATTAGATTTTCGTCAACGATATGGTGGAGCAGACGGCGACAGAGGTAACGGAGGAGAGGTCGAGCGGCTGTGCGTATAAACCCTAGAAAATGAACGCCCATTTTCTTTTGTATATATTTTGAAAACGAAAATAGAAAATAGAAAACAGAAAACAGAAAACAGAAAACAGTAAAAAAGGTGTTTTCCATTTTTAGTTAAAATTTAGAAAACACTATTTTCTGTTTTCCTAGAAAACGTTTTCTAAAAAATACAATTTGAACGCGTTTTCTGTTTTCCTTGTTTTCTTGGAAAACAGAAATGGAAAACACCCCCTGTTTTCCACAACTAAACGCGCCCTAAGATATTCGTGGCAAAACGTGAGAGCCAACAGAAGAGGAATAGAATTGATTATTTGAAAACGGAAACGGAATGAAAGCTTGGAAAGTAATCATTTTCTAATGGAAAATTGGATTTAAATAATACGAATTATCACTTGTTGGCCAATAATAATACGAATTCTCATATTGGCCCACAATAATACCAATTATGCATTTCGGTCTCTAGAATGATACATCGTTAGTTTTTCACTAACGGTGTTAGTTTTTTTGCTAATGTGGTATATGGAGGGGTGGTTTTGTAAATTCGATAAAATGGAGGGGTTGTGGGATTGTTTTAAAAAATATGTGTTTGTAAAAATAAAAATAAAAAAATCAAAATATTTCTTCCCGTGGACTATACCGGCCTGATCATCTATGTCGTCAAAACCGGCGACCCCCCCCCCCTCCGGCGAACAGACAAAATCGTGGACTCCTTTCATCGACTGAAGCGACGACGTTGAGGATCCGGCGACTCAGAGGCCTAAGGCGGTGTCATCGACTTCTTTCATCACCGCTGTCAAAGTCTTCACACCTGAAAGAAACCACCCTTCTTCTCCATCGCATTCCCTCCGTCCCTTTTCACCAAATCGGCAACACTCAAAACCTCAACTCATTCCTGATTCTCTCCATGTGCTTCTGCAATTCGAATCAATTAAGAAAGGCCAGTGACATTCTAGGCAAAATGATTGAAACCAATAGGCCAATTTCAGATGTCTTAAATGCAATTTCAAGTGTTCGAATAAGTTCCTGGGGGTTTTCACAGCTAATTTATGGTTATAAAACTAAATCCATGTTGAATGAAGCTTTTTGTTTACTGTTGAGTTCCAAGAATGATTCTGGCATTTTTTGTAATTTGAAGTGCTTGAACTCTTTGATGAGTGATTTGTCGCCGGAGCTCGGCTCGCCGGTCACCAGGAAGACAATGGATTGAGGATCGTCGGTCACCAGCACGACGCTGTGGATGGGGTTTTAGGGTTTTTATTTATTTTATATTAGCCCTCCTCTTTGAAGGTATTACAAAACTAGCCCCTCCATTTTAGTAAGTTAGTTTAAAAAAACCACATAAATTGCCACCTCAGCAACAACTAACACCGTTAGTGAAAAACTAACGGTGTATCATTCTAGAGACCGATATGCATAATTGGTATTATTGTGGGCCAATATGAGAATTCGTATTATTATTGGCCAACAAGTGATAATTCGTATTATTTAAATCCAATTTTCCTTTTCTAATTACTTTAACCTTATTTATTATTCATTTTCTAATTACTTCTTTAACCTTATTTATTATTCATTTTCTAATTACTTTAACCTTATTTATTATTAAACACACGCTACATTTTTTTAGAACAATTTTTATTACAGTGCAGAGCATTAAACCTTGACTTGTAAATAAGAGGTTGTTTGATTCGCTTTCTACCCGGTTAAAACATCAGACTCGTTGACTCGGTCATATGTTTTAGCCGGTTAGCACGTTTAATTCGTCAGAAAACTCAGCTGACTCGGTTAGACCACGCCCTTTTTCTTGCCTTACTCGGTCAGCCATAAAAATCCTCCTGACTTGGTGGTCATGAGGTGCTCGGTCAGCACCCAAAATTAAACAGAGCCTAAGCCTTGTGAACTTGGCTGGTCAGACAAGTTTGGCTCACAGGTTGGACCGGTGTAATCGACTTTTCTAGTTTGGCTCTACGGGTTAAAACGATTTGGGTTAAACCGGAGGCTGTAATGTAATGATTTTTGGCGGGATGTAATGATAATAGTTATAAATTGTTGTAAACTTGTAAACTTTTCTTCTTCATACCAATGTTATAACTAATAAGAACACGTTTAAACTTATTAATTTTTTTAATAACCCTGTATTTTATTAGTATATTAAGTAAATGTATTGATTTAAATAAAATTCGAAAATACTGTTGTTATGATTAAACTCTTGACCTCCTCTTCAAGAGCCTAGTCCCACATTAACTTTTTCAAAACTTAGTTAAATATTGTTACATTGTTACATAATTACATCCTCAAATTAAATTTGCCATTAATCGCTTATAACCCAATTATACTTTTTTTATCTAATAACATAATAAATAAAAAGATTTTACCTCTTTTAACTTTTTAACTTTTAAGTAAAAAAACAAATCTAATAAGTATAAATGTAGATGAATAATGTTTGTTTTGATTTAATTGCATACTTAACTCGATCCAGACGGCCTATTTTACACCTTTTAGTGAAACCCGTCTAATAAAAGTGTACTATATATATATTGCCCCACCTAATCCCTACGAATTTTGGTAATCTTTTTTAATCATAGAAATGCTTCAGCTGAACATACCCATAACTACTAACCCACTTCAATTCTACCAAATCTCATAACTTCATACATACATAAAAACAAACATACATCCATGCATGCAACCAACCTATTCAACTCAAAAACAACCCATGGATGATCAAGACTCATCATCCCCTACTCTCAAACGAATTAAACAAACTATTTCGGTTCCCTTTCTTTGGGAAGAAAAACCAGGCACACCCAAAACCGGTTGGAAGCGAGTTAACCCCGTCATGCAACTGCCTGTCAAACTGATCGCTTCTATTCCATTTATGTGGGAGGAAAAGCCGGGAACACCACTTCCCGGCTCTTTCTCCCACCACATGGAACCAGAAGCCAAGATTATTGTCCAACAACATGTTAGAAACAACCCGTTTTGCGATTTTGATTCTGATTCTTGTCTTGATCAAGAACTTCAAGCTTCGGACTCTGAAGCGGGAACCATTCAGTGTTTTTCGCCGAATCATCTAAACCACCGTAAAAACAATCCGTTTTGTGATTCTTCTGATGATGAACTTGAAGAAACTGATGACACTGACTACCTTCAAGCCCCTTCGTCACCGGCTTGGGAAACCGAGAGTATTGCAAGTAGCTACGCGACGGGGACAACAAGCCTAGCGGGATCGTCGTTCTTGGAATGCATGTTTCCGCTCATGGCCCCGAAAGCGAGTTTCTTTGACGCGGTTGGTTGTTCTAGAATCAGGGTTCCGCCAACGAATTCGTGTACTCAGATCATAAGCTATGGTGAGGAGAGAAAGGCATTGACACTTGGTGAGTTGATTATGATGAGTAGAAGAAGAAGCTATATCAAGAAAGCAATTGAATCACAAGAATACAATCACTCTACGGTAATCATCCTAGTTTTGATTATTTCTAACACCTTATATATTTCATTACTAATTAATAGTAAAAAAAGAAAAATTAGAAAGGGATGATTTCAATAAATTTAGAGTATATTTTATAGAGGTATCAAATGGTTAAAAGGAAAAAATCAGCCAAAATGGTCTATATTTTTCATCCAAACATACTTAAAAAAATTGCTTCTATATTAGCACACCCATCATCATCAACCTTTTAAATTTTAATCTTATACCGATCGAGACGGCTTCTCATGTTGTGCCCGATGACTTTTTTACATATTGACTTTAATTTTGACTTTTTCAAACTTTGAAATTAGAAAGCCGTCTATGATAGTCAAACGGTTGTATTTAACTTTTGAAATGTTTGAAAAAGTGTCATTCGGTATAACCTTAAACGACCGCCTGAACCAGTATAAGATTAGAAAGATGATGTTATTGGAATAGGTCATCTCTTAAAAAAAAGAAAATCAAGGAGGTTAATAAATCTCTAATACTATAGTTTTTAGTTGAATTTAACACATACTATTCATATATAGTTATAAAAATCTAGTTAGTTTAGGAATAAGTAAAAGTATAATAGATTGAGGTTCAAAATAAATATAAAAAAAAACTAAGAAAATATAATGCTACAGAAATAGTCATCTGCATCCCGAATTCCCGACCATAAAATTTAAGATAATTTCATTTTTCATTTTGGTCACAAAACGATAGATTGAAAAATGGAAAAATGGAAAAGTAGAAAATTTTAGTTTGGCCAAAGGCTAATGTTGACCGTTAGTCAACCCATTTTCTGATTTAATTAACAATTTTTTTTTCTAATAATTGTAATGTTATTAGTTTGTAATTTTCCTGTCAGGAATTGATGGTGAGGAGTGGAATTGGATGCTGTAATATCGACATTGAAGGATTGAAGAGGCGGTTGCCGCTAAAACTTACTTAAAAAAAACAATTCCAAGTCAACCACTTTATATTACGTTTTTAGTTGTTTGAAAACATATTACTGTGGTAGTGTGCTTATTTTCGTAATTTTTCTTTGAGACTACGATGTTGTAAACTTTTATTTTCCGTAATGAAACTTAAAGCATTTACCAATTAGGGTGATATTATTACCACCCCTCTCTTCTTCATCTTTTTATAAATACAACTCAAACATTTTTATTTCTTTTTTAATTCTAAAAGTCAGTTTCTTAATCTCTATAGGTTGACAAATCAAAATCATGCAAAGTGTCTGATAGTTGGCATCCCTGACTTGTTTTCCCATATATTATCTCTGCCTTTTAGCCCCTCTAACTACAAAACTATTAGAGCCATCATTTGTGCAACTATTTGGTGGCTTTGGGGCAAGAAATAAGAAAGAGTTTGAAAACGAGAACTCCCATCCTACTATGATCTTCTAGGAAATTAAAGCTACAAGCTTCTCGTGGATCAAACATCGAGCAAAGATACATGAATTAGATTGGTCTAAATGGAGCATATATGCTATGTATATACCTTAACTTGCTTTTTTCTCACTTGTATTGTTCTAGCTTCTTGCTAGTATAAATTGTTGAACGAATCCTGAATCGTGATAATAAAACATGGCAGAAATCCAAAGGTTACCTTATAGCGCAACAACCGCAGTCATGTTGAAAGATTCCATGAAGCCACTGATCGAGTTAGGGTGTACGGTTAGGATGGTGATTATGTAACCATGAGAGGCGGTTAAGATCTCGGTCGAAAATGAGTCTCCGGTCGAAAATTGAGTTTCCGGACGAAAATGGGTTTTCGCTACTAAATACTACGTACATGTCTCCGACCGTAATTGAGTGACGATTTATTGGTCGTTGTTTGTTTCGAATCTGTAACAAATGATTGTTGAAATGAATGAAGTCGCATGAAGCTAAATTTGGTCAACATTTGAGTTGTTTTCCATGTCTTGAAATACAAACGTCATGGTGCGAGCAACAACTTTTTGAACTTTTAGACTTAGATGGTAAAAGACCACCAAACCACAGGGACGCAAATCGTAATTAACTCTAAATAAAAACAATATTATAATAATTAAAAAGTGAACTTTTTATAAGAAACAAATTATATAAATATACAAAGGGAATTGGTGGTGAATAGGAGACTTTTTGTGTCTCATAGTTTGGCCACAAGATTTTGTGGTTTTGACAGTTTACACCCCTTCAACTTTGTTATATTTATAAATAAAGTTTCTTCCTGTGTATAGCGGTCTCTCTCATACTTCACCATCATCATCGTCATTTGTCTCCGATGACCTTTCTCTCTGGCTCACCGCAGATGCGGCTGAGTCACGACAGCAGCGACGACAGATGATGTTCACCGGCGACGGCTCATCAGCTCATCATCATTCACCTCTCACTCTTGCTACTCCGATCTGAGGTCAAATCCAATTTGCATGTTCCGATCTAAGGCCAAATCGGCGACCAAGCTACTCCGATCTGAGGTCAAATCCAGTTTGCATGTTCCGATCTGCTGCTAGGGTTCGTATCTTCGCATTTCCTCCCTTTTCCTTTAGTTTTTGTCAATTAGGTTTGTGCTACGTTTTTCCAATTTCAATTTCCCGTGCTTTTGTTCATACTCAGATCGTTCGGTCTAGGCTTCCATTTTGCTTCTGTTTGCTTTCGTTTTGGTGAAATTGGATGAATTTTGAAATGGATCTTGGTTGTTGGTTATCTTCTAATGTTTAGGATTTCGTCTTTTAAGTTCGTATTTTTGTGATGAATGGAAAAATTGCAAATGGCCAACCCTGCGTAAGAATTCTCTATTTGCATAAACCCAAACAATTTATTATGATAAGACCATTTGGCAAATATCAGTTATTGTTCTCAGATTTTTCTAATTTGTGGTTCGTATTCAATTTCTCTTTAGCTCTGCGGAAGAACAGAGATAGAGATCTCGAAGTAGCTCTTGGCTAAAACCCTAATTTCTATATTTCGTTATTTTAACTCTTTTTCGGCTTACTAGAAACTGATTATTGCAGGTCCAAATTGCAAAAGCCTATGAGAAAGGTGGAGCTTTAAGGGATGCAAATTATTTCCAGGTTCTAGCTTTTGCATCTATTCTTTTGCAAATCGGCGACCAAGCTACTCCGATCTGAGGTCAAATCCAGTTTGCATGTTCCGATCTGAGGCCAAATCGGCGACCAATTTCTTTCTTTTGAGATTTGTAAATTTTTATCTCACTTCTACTCCCGATTTCTTAGGTTCATGTGTTAACTCGGTAAGAGTTTTCGCTATGCTCTTCATCGTTTCTTCCTGTGTATAGTTGTTTCAATTCCTCATTCTGTTTATCGTATGTATTTTGCAGGTCAAAGTTCGTTGTGCTTCCTGTGTTTGCTCTTTCTGTTCGAGGTGATTTCAATTTCGTTTTCTCTTGCATGTTTGTGTTTTAGTTTCTTCAGCTGCTATTCTTTCAATTTGGGTGATTTGTTAGCTAATTTCTTAGTTTCTTAAGCTGCTAATTCTTTCAATTTGGGTAATTTGTTTGTCGATTTTTTCTTTGTCTTGCATGTTCGTCTTTGCTACGTTTGTTTGAAATTCGAATGGTTTTTCATAGGTTTCTTCTGGATTTTGTTAGTACTATCATTGATTTGATTTTCCAGTACTGTTCTTGCTTTCAGTTAGCCTTAAAAGAGGGGGAACAAATAGAATGGAAAGCATATTGTCAGAGAGTTATTTGTGCTTTGGAAGAAATGGAACTGAGAACATTTGTGGACCTTCAGCGGGGCGTACATCACCGGCATTAAGTCTGCTGATTTATGTTTTGATCTAATTTCAATTATCGCCTCTTATTGATGTTCTTCTTTTCATCATTTGCAGGCTCTCTGGCCGTCCTCGGAATGAAGCCAGTTTTTTTGTGCTCCCATCGACGAAACATGTTAGTTTAAGGTTTTATTTGTTTGATTTTGGTTTTGCATTGTCATTTTGTTACTGTTCGTTCGATTTATATCATGATGTATTTGTTGTTTGTAGTGGGTTTCGGGAATTAGGGTTCCGCTTCAAGGTTTGTATTGTTGGGATGAAGATGTGCTAATATATTGAAAATATACCTTGGATATAGGTCAAAAAAGGATTACATGTAAGTATTGAAATTTTCCAACTGGAGATTAATGCATATCTATTGATCTTCTTTGTCAACTTCATATTTAATGGACCTTAAAGGATCCATTTTTGGATGTTTAATCCACGAGACTGCCTTTACTACATGATAACTGAATTGAATACATGATAACTAATTCAGTTGGGGAGAATCACAAATCACTGAGATTTTATAGTTTCCTAATGTTTTACATTTCTGTTTCCAATAGATTTGACATTCCAATTGTGTTATATTGCACTAGATTACACATGTGAACCTCTTCTGTAACACAACTTCCCGTTCCATTTTTTATAGGTATGTTGCCCTTTTCTTTTGATTCTTAGTTGCCATCAGATATGATTTCGCATTGATTCTTAGTCGAACAAAGTACATCAGTTGTGCATAATTAATTGTGACTTGGGTTTCCTTTTTTACTACAATTATATTAACATTAGATTTATCTTTTGAGAATATTTGGCTGCAATTTTGTATCCACTATGTTAATACTGATTGGTATTCTTGGTTGTTCATTTTGCAGATATCACATCGTCCGACTCTTGCTTGATTTCGTTGAGGTTTGTTATTATTTTTTATTTGCCATTTGTACAAACAGATAGTGTCAGTTTAACGGGGCTTATGATTCGTTCTTTACTTATATTTACACTATATATTAGTTTACCTTATTCGTTCTTGATATCCCATTTCCTTTTTAGAATGGCACAATTACTATTCGGTCATTATTATAATATCAAACATTTGCCAACATCTATGTAAAATTTAGGTTCAAATGATTTTCAAAAGAACTTCAATTGACTACTTTTGGCTGCACTGTATGTTGTTTCTCTTTCCCAGCTATATGAACATAACTAGGAATGCCTAAATGAAACTCTGAAAGGTAAGGTAGGAAGAAAAGTTCAATTGTTCTTCACTATTTCTAACAGCCTTATGTATATGGTTTTTTATGCTGAAAACATTTTCGTTTTTTTTCTGCCTAATCCACAAGACGTAACCGAGGCAACACTATTGACTTAATTTTACATAACTACTATGTTAGATAGGGATTGGTCCTTAAACAAAGAACACTCATATTTTGTTACTTCTCACGCCTACAGGCTCCTAAGCTTAGAATTCTACTCTCCAATCATCTTGCATATTATTGTGTAAACAGTGTAATTACTTTTAGCGATTCCTTTCTGCAGGTTAACTCCAAACCTGTGGTTGTGGGGAGGTAATACTGATGGTGAAATTTGTGGGTTTATGGTACTTTCCGTGTGTCTTTGTCTATGGTCTAGGTATCGACTTTCTTAAGTTGACATGTAGTTCCTTTTCTTTGAAGAATTCGTGTGACTTAATCATGAGCTTTGTAACATAATTGTCTTCTCTATTTGCAGCTCTCAACATAATATCATTGTGCAACCCTACTATGTTGCTTTTCGGGCTGGTTCTCTCTTACAACTTTTGAGGTTCACATTCCTTCAAACAACAAACATAAGATTTGTTTTCGGCTGGTGTAAGTGTAATCGGTGTGCTGATAGAACTGTTCAGAGGTCAGTCCTTTTCTTGCATCTCTGTTTTCTCTCATACTTTATTTTTTAAATGTGTTGGGCTCTTATTGCAATGTGTGATGTTAGGCAAGTACTAGGTTCCTTTTATACCAATGCACTATGTGTTTTACTTACCAAACAAAAGGTCAACACAATCTGTTATCTTCAATGTCATTTTTTGATGTCAATTACTTGAATGTATATTTTATCTACATGCATAGGTTGTATGCTTTTTGGCATACCTTTTAAAGTTGAACTGGCTTGCTCTTAAAATATTAGAATTAATGACTATTTTTCGATTTGGTACAGTTTTGAATTGTTTCTATTTCAATATGACTTAATTTTTTTCTCTTTTCTTATGTCATATTCATAGTAATGAGTATGTTTTCCAATGTCATTTTCTATTTTTATTCAGCTCTAATGTTAAAGTTCAATCCACCTAGATAAACCATTAAGGTTATTAGCAGATAAGGGATACAAACATGTTTGTTTATAGAACGAGGAAAGTGGCTATCAAAATGATTGAGTCAGGTCAGCATAAACAAACAGAATATAAGATAATGTTGCTATCAACTGTAGAAGGGCAAGAAGGAGGAAGTTAAATTGTCATTGATTTAGGTATGGATTCTCTTTTATTTTATAAAAACCATCTTTGATTTGTTTATATCTTTGTGCTTTGTAAATAGAAGTTAACAAATAAGTGATGATTATCTTTTTCAAGTTCATTAATATTCCATCCTTTAACAGATTTTGTAAAACTCCTTCAATACTCTCTTACTCATTTAGACATTTTGCTAATTGATACTGCATTTTCAGTTTTATAGACTTGGTAGTGTAGGAGTGGATATGGGTTCACAAATAAATTTTATAACAATAGATAAAGAGTTCAACTTTGAATCTATGTGTTGAATCTGACGTGTTGAATCTGACATGGAAAGGACTTTTGAACTACTATTATAATCTTTTGAAGGTGGTAACCAACGATCGGGTCAAAACTACCAAAGAAGTGAATTCCCAAGGAGCACTAAGAATCACAAGTAAGTACAAGACCTACATAGGTATATCTTCTCTGTTGTTGCCATTTTCATGTTTAAGACTTGCTAATGATAAGCTATGTGTTTTGTTTTTACTTTTAACAGCCATCTTACGAATTAGTAATTGTTTTGTGTTAAAGCATCTCAACTTTTCACTTCCATTGGTTTCGTGTCATACCAGGTCATTTTTTTACAAGCTTGGTTCGCTAATACACTTTGGCTCCAATTTTAGGTTTGTTACTGCTGAGATGGGCTACACTTTGAAGAAGACTATAGACAAGTTACGAGTTTTTAACGTTTTGTTAATGGTTTGTAAGAAACAGCCTAAACTCTTCACTTTTGTTCCATGTATTTTGTTTTGCCATATTTACATTTAGTAGTCACTCAACATTTTTACTATAACTTAGTGTACAATTTCAACCCCGCGGCAACGCGCGGGGGGGTCATCCATCTCGTTATACATATATAACAATGCATAAATAAGTAGTACATTATGCATAAAGCCAGGTACAAAAAAGAAACAAAATTATACATATATAACAATGCATAAATAAGTAGTACATTGTGCATAAAACTATGTAGAAAAAGTCAAAAATTATATCTCTTATTAAAACCCCCACTTTCCTAATATCTCTACGTTAAATATGCAATATAATAAACAAAAAGTTTTATCATATTTTAATTATTAAAATGACACTAGTCATCACCACAAAATTTTAGATTATGTCAAAATTTTAATAAATAATTATCTAAATACTAAATTTTCATATTAGGGTTTATTTAGTTTGAATTTTTAATAAGTAATTATCCAATAAGTAATTATTCAAATACAATTTTTTTGTATTAAGGTTAGTAATTATCCGAATACAAAATTTTAATATCAAAGTTGATATTTTATTGCATATATATTATATTTTATCAAAATAATATATTTTATTACATATACTTTAATACATTAATATAATGCTTATAATATTTTATTCATAATAATAATTTAATTAAATATTGTACATGTAATATAAAATATTTTATTCTATTTAATTTTATAATTGTTTTTACTTTAATTAAGTTATATTCAAATTAATTTACCAAGTATTTCATTTCGATATAATAAACAAAATTCTTATTTTCCGTTAATAAAAAAAAATTAACTGCAAACATCTGGTTTGTAAGGGAATAATTTGTGGCTTGTGTATTAAATCATCCATTGTCGGACTATTTTGAAGGCCTATGTGATAGAATAGGTGAAAATTAGTTGGGTTATGGGTATATTGGGTCATTGGGCCATTTTAGAGGTGTTTGGGCCCAATTAGGAAGAGTTTAAGGGGAGTTTAGTGGGCTCCTATGGTCCAATACGGGAATTTAAGATTAATTAGGGTTTTGAGGATGGCTTGTTGACCAAGCTTGTCCTCCCCTATATAAGGAACATGTAGTGCATCTTGTAAAGGGTTGGCCATTCTAGAGAGAGATCAGAGAGATAGAGAATTCGAGATTCTCTGAGGTGTACTAGACGATTCTCATCAATTGTAATCGTGTGCATCAACCAGGTTTTCTAAGTCATATTATTGTGTTTATTGTTTTATTTATTTCTCATCTTGAATCAATCAATCGTCGGGATTCCGCACCTTCGATTGATCGTCGATATCGTGTTAGGACCGTTTTCGGGACTTACAATTGGTATCAGAGCCAAGAAACGTAAGTTTCGAGGCTCTCGCGATATCAGATTCAAGGTTTTGAGTACTAACGATTTGAGTTTTCTGGTGATTTTCAGCTTTTAGCACTTTCGGAGGTGTTTTGTGCAGGTTACAATTCGTGACAGAAGGGTTCGGAGTGTTTTTGGAAGCTTTTCGATTCATCCAAGTACTTCTCGATCAGAATTTCTGGTCGAAAAGCCTCCTCAGCCGCTTCCCTTGATCGAAAAGCCCCCTTTGTGGCTTTTCGATCCTCTGCCCTTGCTCGAAAAGTCCCCTAAGTGACTTTTCGACCAAGCCTGCCCAGTCGAGAAGTCCCCTTTGTGACTTCTCGATCTGTTTCATCGATCGAAAAGTCCCTTCCGAGACTTTTCGATCCGACCCTTTCGATCGAGAAGTCCCCTTGAGACTTCTCGATCAGTCTTCATTGATCGGAAAGTCCCCTGAGACTTTTCGATCCATTGTGCTCCCTGATCGAAAAGTCCCCCTTCGAGACTTTTCGATCCAGACTTCACTTTTCGATCAGCAGATACTTTTCGATCCAATCCATTTCGATCGAAAAGTACTTTTCGATCAGTCCACCCTTCAGCCGAGAACCACTTTTCGATCAAGACTTTTGTTTGTTAACCCACTTTTCGATCCTTAAGCTATGGCCTTCGATATGTCAAGCCTCTCAAGTGCAACCTTGGAAATGGATTATAAGATTGGGACATCTGCCAGACCGCCACGTCTGATGTCTGGCAAAGATTTTATGAGCTGGAAGTACAGATTCGTCAACTATGTCAACTATCATGATGCTAAGATCATGCGATCAATCGAGGTGGGAGACTATGTCCCAACAACTCCGGGGGCACAGGGTCAACCTCCTGTTCCTAAACCCAAGCAAGAATGGATAGATGAGGACTGGGAAAGGGTTGAACGAGATCGAAAGGCTCTAGCTGGCTTAACCATGGCCCTATCCCCGGAAGTTGCTGAAGCATTCAAGGAATACACCTCGGCAAAGACATTGTGGGATGCCCTTATAGCGGCTTATGAGGGAAATGATGACATGAAGGAATCCCGCAAAGAGAGTCTGAGGGAGATGTTTAATGAGTTCAACTATGCCCCGGGCGAGAATATTGAGACGCTACTTCAGCGGTTTATCAAGATAGTCACTGGAATGAAGGATGCTGGAGTAACATACACACAAGTGGAGGTCAACAGAAAGCTCGTTAACTCTCTTCCACCTAATTGGGACAGCACTATTGAGCTAATTGAGAAGACTGTTCAAATGTCCACCGCATCACTAAATGAGCTTATGTCCACAATCAGAGCATATGAGGAGAAGAAACAAAAAAGGGCCAGAAAGTCTGGTAATGGAGCTTTCATGAATCAATTAAACCAAGCTTTCATTTCTCAGCCAGCTGTTGCTCCAGCCAATTCACCCTCAACCCCAATGGGATTCATTGCACAAGCTACTGGTTCAAGCTCATCTGGAGCATCGAACATTGTCTCACTGGATGTAAATGCTCTAACCAAAGATCCCAGCTTTGCTCTTGGAGTGGGAATTATGAGTTGCTATCAGGCACTCGTGGCAGGCTCACTTCTTCCCACGGATCTGTCACCTGATGATGTGAATCAAGTGAATCCTGATGATCTAGAGCATATGGACATATCCTATCAGATGGGAATGTCTGCCCTCCGTGCAAGATAGTTCATGGCAAAGAAGGGACAGAAGGATTGGAATGGGGGAAAAGGAATCAAGTTAAGCTTTAATAAGGCTAATTTGAGGTGTTATAACTGCAATGAGTATGGGCACTATGCAAGAGAGTGCACTAAACCGAAAGTGGATAGAGAAGGCAAGACTGATAGCAGAAGTGAGACCATGAAGAAGGAGACTGGAAAGAATGATAAGGCATTGGTGGTTCAGCATACACCAGGATATGACTGGACACCTCAGGTGGAGGACCTCAGTCTTACACTTGACCATGTGGCCCTGTTAGCTAAAGAGGAAGCACAAAAGGAAGAAGCTGAGGAATATCAACATGCATTCATGGCAGACATCACTCCAGGATCCTCCGCAAGCAGCTCTGAGGTATGTCTCAACTCCAAATGTCAAACCATTCTTACTGAATCTAAAGAATGGCAAACTAAGTTTTTCAATGAAACCCTAAATCGTGAATTTGTTGATAGAGAATTGAGAGAATATAAGGGTAGAAGTAAAAACTTAAGTGAGAAACTTGAGGCTGCTAAAATTGACATAAAAAACCTCCAAAGAGACTTAAGTAACAAAAACACATATCTGACAGTTGCTAATGAAGAAATTGCCACATTAAAAACTGAACTTGAGCAACTTAAAGGGCAATTAGAAACATCACAAACCAAAGTTGAGCGAAATGATAAGATTGTGTCTGAAATGATGAAGGCTAGCTCACTTTTCTATAACACAGACACCCGTATGCGTCATTTAAAAGCCAACTCTGGTTTGGGACTCGGTACTGAAATCAAAGATGAAAAATCCACTCATACAGTACCAATGCCATTAATGCATGATATGATCTCAGATTATGAGGTGTCCAAGACCAACTTGGATGCTAAAGCTGAGATCGAAAAGAAATTGGCAGCTTGTCCTATTAAAATTTTTGCACCTGCTTCTAACCAGACTAACCCTTTTACTTCTTGTGCAGATAAAGGTAAACATGAAGCAGGGGTAATAAAATGCCAGGAGTCCACTAAAAGTCCCTTGAAGTCTGAAGTTGATTTTTCTGTTCAAAATTCTGTTTTTGAGAAAACTGAAACTTGTGTTATGTCTGAGTCAAACACCTCTAAGTCGTCGGAGTCTAATGATTGTGCTAAATTTTCTGTTTGTGGTGTGTTTAATGTTGGTAAAGGTGATTTGAAACCTGTGAAACCCCTTAGAACAGTTAGAATCTTAAGAAGGGGTAAGGGACCACAAGCTGATGGTCCCAAACCCACAGGTGAAGTGAAGAAATCTGAGGACAGTGTGACCTGTCCCATTAAAAATGTGCAGAAAGTACGGGATGCAAAACCACAAGATTTTGTCCCGTACCCCGAGGTCAATTCTGCATATGACCAATTTCAACCTGTACAGCGGGAGTATGTTCTGACCACAAAGCCCCATGGTAAAGCCCTTTGGATCCACAAGAATGCTTCAAAGCCAACTTGGAAATCCACTGGGCGGAACCAACCACAGGCTCCCATGTACCCAAAGAAACAGTCCTGCCATGTGTGTGGCCAACCAGGACACATGGCAAGAAACTGTCTGCACCGACCCTATGAGCCCTACTATCCCAAGAAGGTCCAACAAAAGACTGTTCCTTTGAATCAAACACACGTTGGCACAAAGCCCAAAGTTAGACCTTCAAATCAAAAGGTGCAGAAGTTCACATTCCCACCATCACAGAAAGGAATTCATTCTAGACCAAAGGCTAAGTCTGCATCGACAAACCAAAAGGTGCAGCCAGGGCCAACACAGGTCCACAAACAGGGGCCAAAGCCTAAGTCACCCAATCAGACACCTCTAACAGTGAAAAATAAGGTGAATAACAAAAAGAAGTTCACAAAACCTGCAAGGGCTTCTAAACCTTCAAAACCTGTCATTCGCCCTAAGCAGGACAATTTTCAAAAGTCACATGTGTCACCTCAACCTACTGTAAGAAGGTTTTCTGAAACACCACTTTTCTCAATACCACATTCTATCAGAAAGAGAAAAGATGAAATGTGGAATGTTCCGAAGGTTGTTGACTTGTCATTTAAGCCTAAAGGAGTGTACAAAAAACACTCAATGTCTTTTCAAGAGGTCAAAGAGTCTAAATTAAATTTGAAAAATGAAAAGGGGCTTGGGAAGGAAAATCACCACAGTAATGTCCAAAATAAAGACATTCACAGTCCTATCAAGGACAGACCAGTCTCACCCAGACCAGTTAAGGCCTGGGTACCAAAATCTAACTAAACGGAAATTTATTTCACTTCCCACCTTCTAAAGAAAACAAAAGATTAAAATTTAAAAAGCACAATTTAATTTTGAGGGGTCAACAATTTCATCGTTTCTATTCTTCCCCTTGATTTTTGATTTTTAATAACAACACACATTTTTTTTTTTTTTGATTTTTTTTTTTTTTTATTTTTTTATTTTTTATTATTTTTTTTTTTAACACTCACTGACACAATACTAAATATGTACTAAGAACTGGCCAAGCTAACCTTCAAAGTTTATCTTTTGAAACTTTTCAGAAATGGGTTTTGTTTCATGCACAACCATACTTCACATCAAATCAGCCAAGAAACAAACAATTTAGACAGTGTTACCTTTACTGCTGATTTTCTCAGATTTACCTCTCACAAGGAAACATACCCTCCATTGAAATCTTCATGTCATGTGGTAGAGAGATGCCTCCTATCCTGTGTCTGGAACAATCACTATCACAAATAACAAGGTTAATGAAAGTCCTCCTTGACTGTTCCTGCACAAGGTGAGAGATCAGTTAGCCATAAGTACCCAGGCCATTGTGGTTCTGGGTATACCTGAAGAATCGGTGAAAGAAATTTCTTTTAAGAACATCCCCTTTGTGATATCAGGAATTGGGGGTGTGGCTGCCTTTGATTTTGGTTTCCAAATTCCAGGTGATTTGAAAGTTGTTTTAGTCACCTTTGAAGTAGTGACTTTAGGTATTTCAACCTTCTTCATTTCAGGTTTCTTTTTCAAAACAGTTTTAGTTACCTTTGGAGGAGTAACTTTAGGTTTGTCAACTTTGTGTTGTTTTGAAATCGGTTTCTTCACCTTTTTATGAAAATTCTCAAAATTTGGAAAAACATATTTTTGATTCGAAAATTTTCTCTGCTCTTTGGCATCGCCCCAATGTTGATCAGAGGGTTTTATCTTAGGAGAAACAGTCTTCATCGCCTTAGGTGGTTGCACCTTTATTGGCTTAGACTTAAGTGATTCCCGAGACGAAACACTCCGACTTTGTGGATAATATGGCTCATAGGGGCGATAGAGACAATTTCGGGCAATGTGACCAGGATTGCCACAATTAAAGCACGTTTGCTTCTTCAGGTAGAAGTCAGAAGTGTGACCGTTTGAGCTGTATGGCTTTGAAGGAGAGGCATTGAGATTCGGTTGCATGTTCAGAAAGACTCCAGATCTCCAGTTGTTCGATCTTTCTGACCTTGATCCATTGATGGGCCTAGGGGTCTTGGCTCTGATACCAATTGATCGTCGATATCGTGCCTGGAACAACCACTGTCAACATACAAGGTTTTGAGTACTAACGATTTGAGTTTTCTGGTGATTTTCAGCTTTTAGCACTTTCGGAGGTGTTTTGTGCAGGTTACAATTCGTGACAGAAGGGTTCGGAGTGTTTTTGGAAGCTTTTCGATTCATCCAAGTACTTCTCGATCAGAATTTCTGGTCGAAAAGCCTCCTCAGCCGCTTCCCTTGATCGAAAAGCCCCCTTTGTGGCTTTTCGATCCTCTGCCCTTGCTCGAAAAGTCCCCTAAGTGACTTTTCGACCAAGCCTGCCCAGTCGAGAAGTCCCCTTTGTGACTTCTCGATCTGTTTCATCGATCGAAAAGTCCCTTCCGAGACTTTTCGATCCGACCCTTTCGATCGAGAAGTCCCCTTGAGACTTCTCGATCAGTCTTCATTGATCGGAAAGTCCCCTGAGACTTTTCGATCCATTGTGCTCCCTGATCGAAAAGTCCCCCTTCGAGACTTTTCGATCCAGACTTCACTTTTCGATCAGCAGATACTTTTCGATCCAATCCATTTCGATCGAAAAGTACTTTTCGATCAGTCCACCCTTCAGCCGAGAACCACTTTTCGATCAAGACTTTTGTTTGTTAACCCACTTTTCGATCCTTAAGCTATGGCCTTCGATATGTCAAGCCTCTCAAGTGCAACCTTGGAAATGGATTATAAGATTGGGACATCTGCCAGACCGCCACGTCTGATGTCTGGCAAAGATTTTATGAGCTGGAAGTACAGATTCGTCAACTATGTCAACTATCATGATGCTAAGATCATGCGATCAATCGAGGTGGGAGACTATGTCCCAACAACTCCGGGGGCACAGGGTCAACCTCCTGTTCCTAAACCCAAGCAAGAATGGATAGATGAGGACTGGGAAAGGGTTGAACGAGATCGAAAGGCTCTAGCTGGCTTAACCATGGCCCTATCCCCGGAAGTTGCTGAAGCATTCAAGGAATACACCTCGGCAAAGACATTGTGGGATGCCCTTATAGCGGCTTATGAGGGAAATGATGACATGAAGGAATCCCGCAAAGAGAGTCTGAGGGAGATGTTTAATGAGTTCAACTATGCCCCGGGCGAGAATATTGAGACGCTACTTCAGCGGTTTATCAAGATAGTCACTGGAATGAAGGATGCTGGAGTAACATACACACA
Source organism: Deinandra increscens subsp. villosa (assembly GCA_039602395.1). Lineage (NCBI taxonomy): Eukaryota > Viridiplantae > Streptophyta > Magnoliopsida > Asterales > Asteraceae > Deinandra > Deinandra increscens. Next base: position 4,394,284 of record JBCNJP010000020.1, on the reverse strand, counting down.
AGTGGAGGTCAACAGAAAGCTCGTTAACTCTCTTCCACCTAATTGGGACAGCACTATTGAGCTAATTGAGAAGACTGTTCAAATGTCCACCGCATCACTAAATGAGCTTATGTCCACAATCAGAGCATATGAGGAGAAGAAACAAAAAAGGGCCAGAAAGTCTGGTAATGGAGCTTTCATGAATCAATTAAACCAAGCTTTCATTTCTCAGCCAGCTGTTGCTCCAGCCAATTCACCCTCAACCCCAATGGGATTCATTGCACAAGCTACTGGTTCAAGCTCATCTGGAGCATCGAACATTGTCTCACTGGATGTAAATGCTCTAACCAAAGATCCCAGCTTTGCTCTTGGAGTGGGAATTATGAGTTGCTATCAGGCACTCGTGGCAGGCTCACTTCTTCCCACGGATCTGTCACCTGATGATGTGAATCAAGTGAATCCTGATGATCTAGAGCATATGGACATATCCTATCAGATGGGAATGTCTGCCCTCCGTGCAAGACAGTTCATGGCAAAGAAGGGACAGAAGGATTGGAATGGGGGAAAAGGAATCAAGTTAAGCTTTAATAAGGCTAATTTGAGGTGTTATAACTGCAATGAGTATGGGCACTATGCAAGAGAGTGCACTAAACCGAAAGTGGATAGAGAAGGCAAGACTGATAGCAGAAGTGAGACCATGAAGAAGGAGACTGGAAAGAATGATAAGGCATTGGTGGTTCAGCATACGCCAGGATATGACTGGACACCTCAGGTGGAGGACCTCAGTCTTACACTTGACCATGTGGCCCTGTTAGCTAAAGAGGAAGCACAAAAGGAAGAAGCTGAGGAATATCAACATGCATTCATGGCAGACATCACTCCAGGATCCTCCGCAAGCAGCTCTGAGGTATGTCTCAACTCCAAATGTCAAACCATTCTTACTGAATCTAAAGAATGGCAAACTAAGTTTTTCAATGAAACCCTAAATCGTGAATTTGTTGATAGAGAATTGAGAGAATATAAGGGTAGAAGTAAAAACTTAAGTGAGAAACTTGAGGCTTTTGCATTAGATTGATTTGGGCTTGTTTAATTGTTATGGGCTAGTTTTAATATGTAAATGGGCTAAGATGTGTGGGGTTTAGGTCCGATTTTGGGTAGGATGGGCCTAAGGGTTTCGAAACCTTTAGTTATAAATAGGGTTTCTTTGTATTTTGAAAAGGTTGCTAGTCTTTTGTGTTTTGTGGTGTTCATCGAATTCTTCATTGAGAATTCGATCAAGGTGTCTCAAGCAATCAAGTGATCAATCAAGTGATTCTCTAATCGGTTTGTTATTTTATTGTGCTTTACACTTTTCGATTGTTATATTCTTATTTGTTCTTGAATCAACTAGTGATAACCGGATTCCGCACGGTTTCACTAGTCAAGATATCGCGTGAGGGTTATTTTGATCCTTACAATTGGTATCAGAGCCAAGAAACTTTGTTTCGAGGCTCTCACGATATCAAGATTCAAGAGTTCTTGTGTTTTTCGATTGAGTTTTGGTTTGTTTTGGAGTTGGTGGTGTTATAAAAGATTACGGTTCATATTATTTCATTGTCTTTTCTATCATAGTTAGTGCCTCAAGTCAAAAGTTCGTTGGGTTGGTGTCTTTGATTTGTTGCAATCTGCTTGTATTACTTATTTAAAGATTAAAGTTTATTGAATGATATGTTATGAAATTTTTTCAAGATTCGATTATTGTGTTTTGGAAACAAATTAAAAGAGCTAATTGATTGTTAAAGATCTGCAATTTTTTGGTTTGTGGATATCGTCGGTGGCGTAATTTTAGGAGGATTTCTTGTTGAGCACATTTTCGTTCCTTGCCATTCTGTTTCCAATCGAGTTGGTTTCTGGGTTTTCGATCGGAAATTAGAATAGAGTTGCAGCTTTAAACGTTTTAAAATCTCGTTCCTTAAAGTTAAAATAATTTACATAAATGCCATTCAATTTGAATTTGGTTTACGTAAATTGAACTTTGGTTTATTTACGAAACTGCCATTGACATTTAATTAGATTTTGTGGTCTGTATTAACCGATTTTGGAAGCAAGAAACGGCCACTCATTTTAAGTTGGTGCAAATTAATTTTGACGGGGTTTTGATCTTTGAATTTTTCTGCACATTGTGGAGTAATTCGTTTGTTTTAATATCCATATTTTTACTCCAAGTGTTTCAAGGTGTTACTAACGATTTTTTTGTGAGTATCGTGTGAGATTTTGTGCATGTTACAACTCGTGACAGAAGGTTCGGAAGGCTTTGCTTGTGTTTTTGGAACTTCTCGACCCTACTCAACACTTTTCGATCAGGTTTTTCTGATCGAAAAGCCCTCTTCTGCTTCCTAATCGATCGAGAAGCCCCCCTTTGTGGCTTTTCGATCCACTGCTCCTGCTCGAAAAGTCCCCTAAGTGACTTTTCGACCAGCTTGCCCAATCGAGAAGTCCCCTTGAGACTTCTCGATCAGCCTCCATTGATCGAAAAGTCCCCTGTGACTTTTCGATCCATTGTGCTTCCTGATCGAAAAGTCCCCTTTGAGACTTTTCGATCCAGCCCTCATTGTTCGATCGGTTCAGACTTTTTGACCCGCGTCATCCCGATCGAAAAGTACTTTTCGATCAAGAAGCCCTTTCCGACCGAGAAGCACTTTTCGACCCATTTCTTGTCCAGTCGAAAACCCATTTCCGATCAAAAACCGTTTTCAATCCGATCGAGGCTTTCCGATCCAAATCTCAATCAAAGAAGATCATGGCACACATTCTGCCAGTTACCACTGCATCTACCAACATCAATGAGATATGTTGTAATCCCAAGTGTGAGTCTAAAGAATGGGAACGTAAGTTCACAAATGAAACCCTAAATCGTGAATTTTATGCTAGAGATCTTAGGGAGTATCAAAGTAAGGCTAAAATATATAGAGAGAAACTGGAAGCAGCTAAGGTAGACATAAAAAATCTTCAACGTGATGTTAGTAATAAAAGCACCTATCTTGGGCTTGCTAATGCTAAGATAGAAGAGCTAACCAAGGAGGTTGAGGAACTCAGAACCAAGCTTGACTCCTCCCAATCTGTGCTTGAGAAACATCAAGTTATTCAAAAGAAAATGATGGACTCTCATCGTACTTTATTCAAATCTGAGGAGCGACTCGAGCATGTAAAAGAAACATCTGGCCTCGGGGATGTAAATTTTCCTCCCCCATTACAACATGAATACATCAGAGTGCCCCAAACTGCCGATGAATTGTTGAAAGAGTCACTTAATGAAGCAACCATGGTGTATGGGCCTCAACCTATGCACAAAGATGAAAAGACAGCCACAGACGCAACTCAGTCAAATGACACTACTGAGTATGCAGGTTCAAGCTCTAGTGAAGTGAAGAGAGCTGATGAAGAAAAGTTGACTCCTTATCCAAAGATCGAGACTCCTTATTCGAAAGTGGTGGATGAGGTAAAGCGGGAACGTGTGGTGATGACTACAAGACCCAATGGTAAGATATTCATGACATCTGGGTCTATGTTTGACCAAAAACCAGATGCTGGCTATGAACTACCATCCTTCTCCACTAAGTTCAAAGGCTTGGGTCATGATGGTGGTTTATCATCTAACATTAAGAGCATAAGGCCCAAGATCACCATCAAGCCTCCAAATTCCGTTCCAATCAAGATTGAAAGGCCCAAGGTGACAAACAAGTCTCCAAACTCATCAATGGGATCATGCAATGGCAACACAACTTTCTCTCAGAAGCCACAGGGCCCAAAAGTTCAACTTTCTGGTTTTCCTCAGTTTTCCACAAATCAGAAAAGAGTCAACATAAATGGATCAAGGTCAGAAAGATCGAACAACTGGAGATCTGGAGTCTTTCTGAACATGCAACCGAATCTCAATGCCTCTCCTTCAAAGCCATACAGCTCAAACGGTCACACTTCTGACTTCTACCTGAAGAAGCAAACGTGCTTTAATTGTGGCAATCCTGGTCACATTGCCCGAAATTGTCTCTATCGCCCCTATGAGCCATATTATCCACAAAGTCGGAGTGTTTCGTCTCGGGAATCACTTAAGTCTAAGCCAATGAAGGTGCAACCACCTAAGGCGATGAAGACTGTTTCTCCTAAGATAAAACCCTCTGATCAACATTGGGGCGATGCCAAAGAGCAGAGAAAATTTTCGAATCAAAAATATGTTTTTCCAAATTTTGAGAATTTTCATAAAAAGGTGAAGAAACCGATTTCAAAACAACACAAAGTTGACAAACCTAAAGTTACTCCTCCAAAGGTAACTAAAACTGTTTTGAAAAAGAAACCTGAAATGAAGAAGGTTGAAATACCTAAAGTCACTACTTCAAAGGTGACTAAAACAACTTTCAAATCACCTGGAATTTGGAAACCAAAATCAAAGGCAGCCACACCCCCAATTCCTGATATCACAAAGGGGATGTTCTTAAAAGAAATTTCTTTCACCGTTTCTTCAGGTATACCCAGAACCACAATGGCATGGGTACTTATGGCTAACTGATCTCTCACCTTGTGCAGGAACAGTCAAGGAGGACTTTCATTAACCTTGTTATTTGTGATAGTGATTGTTCCAGACACAGGATATGAGGCATCTCTCTACCACATGACATGAAGATTTCAATGGAGGGTATGTTTCCTTGTGAGAGGTAAATCTGAGAAAATCAGCAGTAAAGGTAACACTGTCTAAATTGTTTGTTTCTTGGCTGATTTGATGTGAAATATGGTTGTGCATGAAACAAAACCCATTTCTGAAAAGTTTCAAAAGATAAACTTTGAAGGTTAGCTTGGCCAGTTCTTAGTACATATTTAGTATTGTGTCAGTGAGTGTTAAAAAAAAATAAAAATAAAAAAAAATCAAAAAATAAAAATAAAAAAAAAATAAATCAAAAAAAAAAATGTGTGTTGTTATTAAAAATCAAAAAGCAAGGGGAAGAATAGAAACGATGAAATTGTTGACCCCTCAAAATTAAATTGTGCTTTTTAAATTTTAATCTTTTGTTTTCTTTAGAAGGTGGGAAGTGAAATAAATTTCCGTTTTGGAGATGGCTGACACGCGTAAGGCAGATGTGAAAGACATGATCCATGGTGATATGCTGGTAGGCTCGGCTCTAAAATCTGAAAAGGTATGCGTTACACACTTAAAGATAACGTATGGCAGTTTGTTGGGTAACAGCACTTAGGTTAATTGCATTTCTATTTGACTGCATGTTCAAGTTCCCGATACACACGCTTGTCTCCAAGAGTGTGAAATTGAGCTCAAAAAGTCGGTGTCCCCTCTGCTTTGCGTGAGCAATGACCTGGGGATGCTTCTCATGTATGTAAGGCTCTCCTCTGCTTTGCGTGAGCAATGACCTGGAGTTGTCCATACATACGTACTTCTAGATCATCTAAAATCAAAAAAAAAATAAAAAATAAAAATAATATACACCCAAAAGATGCCAAAGAGCACATCAAAAGAGACCCTCAAGTGTCCAAAACCCTCAGCCTTTGTCACTGATGAGAGCATTATCAAAAAAATGTTTCAAAAATTCAGTTGACTTGTATATTATACCCAAAAAATCTATGTGATCTATTCTTTCTCTTCTCAACCAAGTCTCGAGCTCAGTGTCAAACTTCTGGATCAGGTTGTGAAAATATGTGGTAGGGAATTTATGTGCTTGATAGTGTGTAATAACATGTACCTAGGATTTGTTGAAACCCACTTGCTGTTCATAATTAATGCACCAATAAAAGATAATAAAGTGACAAACAGCCTGAATAAGAAAAAGGGTTAGAGTTTAAAGTGGATCAGTATATTGGCAATCACCTGGACGTGTTCGAGTAACAGAAGCTGAAAAGGGTTCCTTGGTCAGATTCATACGGTTTGATCCCATAGAAACCCTCTCGTTTAGTAATTTGGTATGTTTGTTTTTATTTTTATTTTTCTTTTGAGTTATCTTAAGTTTTTATTGTTTATTTATTTTCTTTTTCAACCATGGCCAGGTTAATTTAAAGGTTTGTAATAAGTTTTTATGGGTTTTATGCAAGAAAGTATCACCCCTCCAGAATCTCAGGGGAGAAAATGTGAAGTGAGTCATTGGGTTCAGGGGAAGTGCTTTTGGTTAAATAATGCTAACCCGATAACCAGTCATCGTCTGGTTAGTGTTTGTTCCAGGTCATGGAGAAGAAAAGTCAATAAGTGCTGCTACTGTTCGTGTTGAAGAACCAGCCGGAAAAGGACTTACCCTATGCTCAGGGGAAGTTTGTTGGTTTTTCAAGTGAAGCTTCTTAAGACTCAAAAGATACCGTTCTCAAGTTTAGGGGAAGCTGATTGAAGAAAAGATGCAGAGCAGTCACATCAAGAAATTCAAGAATGCCAAGACAGAGGTTTTCAAAATTTGTCCTCTGAAGTCACCAGCAAGTCAAGTCAGTTACCAATGATTCAGTGAGGACCCAAGATCATTAAAGAAGAAACAAGTGCATGAGAATCCTCCTCTCATTACGTGTTTACCATTTGAAGTTCAAGCTGATGCTGATAAAGAGAAAGAGCCATCAATCATCCCACATGCTGCCCAATGAAGATTGTAAAAGAAAAGAATCTTCATCAACCCATGTTCAAGCCAAGGAGAAGACTGCAAGTCTGAAGATGGAAAGTAGAAGACATTTAATATCACAAGCCAAGGGGAAGATTGTAAGGGAATAATTTGTGGCTTGTGTATTAAATCATCCATTGGCGGACTATTTTGAAGGCCTATGTGATAGAATAGGTGAAAATTAGTTGGGTTATGGGTATATTGGGTCATTGGGCCATTTTAGAGGTGTTTGGGCCCAATTAGGAAGAGTTTAAGGGGAGTTTAGTGGGCTCCTATGGTCCAATACGGGAATTTAAGATTAATTAGGGTTTTGAGGATGGCTTGTTGACCAAGCTTGTCCTCCCCTATATAAGGAACATGTAGTGCATCTTGTAAAGGGTTGGCCATTCTAGAGAGAGATCAGAGAGATAGAGAATTCGAGATTCTCTGAGGTGTACTAGACGATTCTCATCAATTGTAATCGTGTGCATCAACCAGGTTTTCTAAGTCATATTATTGTGTTTATTGTTTTATTTATTTCTCATCTTGAATCAATCAATCGTCGGGATTCCGCACCTTCGATTGATCGTCGATATCGTGTTAGGACCGTTTTCGGGACTTACATGGTTACCTGGGTGTCTCATCATGGCAAACGACACGTTACAACCGCAGTCCGTGCAAGTAACCAATACCCTCTACGTTGCAATCCATCCTAGAGGAAACTAAATGCCCATTGTCGTAAAACATCTGACACACCTATAATTAGTGAGAATTTTTTAGATAGTTATAAAAATACATAATTGTCCGTAGATTATGATTGTATTTATAGTTTTTTTTTTTAATTAGTCGTGTAACAGACGGGGATAAAAAAACTAGTATTATATATTTAGGTAAATGTGAGTTCTAATGAGTCCAATCTTTAATTGTTATATATATTACACTAGGTTAGTAACCCGTGTAATACACGGGTTGAATGTTAGGTTCATAAGATGAGATCAATACAAAAAGAAATATTGATTGAGGTTTGAAAATTATGAATGACATAATTCATTATCAATTTTGGTTATTAAACCGGGGTTGAGTTTGTTCAAATTAAAGAGCTATGACAATATGAATTTTTATTTAATTATCAAGTAATAGATTCAGTAATTACAGTAATAATGATTGACCGATCTAATATTTTATTTTTTATGTTGTAGTTTAGGTTAGATAGTCGACATTTTACCGACCAATGTTGCATGTTTCAAATCTGGCTTTATAAAACAGCAGGACCACAAACACGTAATTGTTAAAACATATCAAATAGTTATCTTATAGACTAATTAAAATGAAAAATTTGTTGACAATTAGAATAACTATTTGTATAATGAATAATAAAGAATATATTTAAATAGAATAAACTAACACACAACATTAAGAACTTTAACAATGGCAACTTTATTAAATAATTAAAATATTAATAATAATACATATCAAACGGAATGATAAGTATGTATATAAATGTAAAAAGCAAAAGAAACATTCTAAAGACATCAAGAAAACCAATCAAAATAAAAATAAGCAACATAATAATATCCATTAAGTAAATTGTTACAACGATTATTGTTCACATGAAGGATAATTATTTTTATTGATTTGTATAATTATTAATTTGTTAACATGAATAAAATATTTAATTTTGTATTAAATTTAATTTGAATTGTACATTTAGAAAGTTTTTTATTAAATACAATGTTGAGTTGTATTTTTAGAATGTATTAATGGTTTTTTGATATTCATTGTGGTGTTGACAAGTGGAATGCTGATGTGGATGATGATGTGGAGGCCCTAGAAAAGGAACATGTGGACACCACTTTAGTGCTTTATTATAATGAAATATTTTTATTAATTTGTATAAATATTAATTTGTTAACATGAATAAAGTATTTAATTTTGTATTAAATTTAATTTGAATTGTACATTTAGAAAGTTTTTTATTAAATACAATGTTGAGTTGTATTTTTAGAATGTATTAATGGTTTTTTGATATTCATTGTGGTGTTGACAAGTGGAATGCTGATGTGGATGATGATGTGGAGGCCCTAGAAAAAGGAACATGTGGACACCACTTTAGTGCTTTATTATAATGAAATATTTTTATTAATTTGTATAAATATTAATTTGTTAACATGAATAAAGTATTTAATTTTGTATTAAATTTCATTTGAATTGTATATTTAGAAAGTTTTTGTATTAAATATAATGTTGAATTGTATTTTTAGAATGTATTTATGGTTTTTTGATATTCATTGTGGTGTTGATAAGTGGAATGCTGATGTGGATGATGATGTAGAGGCCCTAGAAAAGAAACATGTGGACACCACTTTAGTGCTTTATTAGAATGAAAGATTGCGATGGTCCAAAAAGGAACAAGCCTGCTTGGTTGTTTTTTCCATTGACTTTTTTTACGAATACATAAAGTTTTAACAATTTTAATAACCATTTTAGATGTAGCATAGTGGTGCATCGGTTGTCATGCAAGCTGGGTGAGCCGGGTTCTAAACCTTTGAACACCATTTTTTTTGCCTTTTTTCTCCTTTTTTTATAAATCCTAGAGTAAATGCTATTTTCGTCCCTGTGGTTTGCTCAAAACTGCCAATTCAGTCCAATACTTTAAAAATTGCCAATTTCGTCCTTGTAGTTTGTAAAAATTGTCAATGCAGTCCAAAACGAGCAAATTTTTGGACTGAATTGACATTTTTTGCAAAACCATAGGGACAAAATTGACAATTTTTTACAATATTTTGGACTGACTTGGCAATTTTTTCAAACTAAATGAACGAAATGTTCTTTCACTTTTTCGGTTGTTCTGTAGTCCAAATATTAATTAAATATCAAACTTAATTTGGTACATTTAATAAATGTTCAATTTTTAACAAACTTTATTTTTCGTGGTTTTTCTTTATTGCTCCGTTTTTTTTTAACAAATTTTATGTTTCGTAGGTGTTCAAAAATATATTTTTTAAAGATATATTTTTCTTACGAATTGTGAGTCTTTTTTTAAAGCCGTCTTTTTCCCTTATTTTTTTACTAGCATTTTTCGTAAACGTCAAACACTGTGACAGCCACAACTTACGGTTATGCTCTTCACGTTCACAGCTACGTCCGACGCAGCACACATGTAACTCCAAACTAATATCATTTAAATAAATGTACCACACTCCTGTCTAATTCTCCAAGGTTGGAAGTCAGACACGTCACCACAACTAGCCCTCATTATCAATTCGTCCTCCATCACTCAACATCCCAAAACAATGTAATTTTGTTGGGTGTTGCAACAAGCTCCACGGACTCTCAAGTCTCTACTACAAGTGCTATCATTTAATTATAATATATCCAATTAAAATTGTTTAATCAGATTCATGGTTCAAAAATAACGTACCAGACTCCCGGGTTCTAAATCGGACACGTCACCACTATATAAAATTGTTCACTATAAATAAATAGATGTCCCCCTATGCAGGTCCTCAATCACTCCAAAATGGAGATAATTCTCATCTTCAACATCTGCATTACCATCTCCCTAATTCTTCGAACAAAGAACGAATCCCTGACTCTCCTAAAAAAACATTGCCTCCCCTACTTGTTTGCAGTTGATTCTGAAGAAGTAGATCATGTAGGCTTCGTTGATCTTCCCATCATTCGATTCGGAGATCTGGAGAGCCTCCGCCAAAGAACCGTAGACCGGATGTGCTTCATCTGCTCCGAAGATTACGGCAATGATGACGTGGTGTGCCAGCTCAGCCGGTGTGGGGACGTCTTCCACTCGGACTGTGTGGGGAAACTGCTTCACGACCAGAAACAGACTTATTGTCCGAGTTGTCGAACTCCGGTGTTCTCTGGTCTTTCCCGGCTGCCGTGTAAGAGTTTTTGATGGAAACATGTTGGCATAATATCTTTAGGGGATTTTGTATTTTTGTAGTGTGTAATTTGCATTGGTTAACTGACTTTTATTTCTTCCAGACAAGCAGTTAATTAACTGAGTTTTAGCGTCCGGATCTGTCGCATCTGCATTGCATTTGCATTCCCGTCTCTTTTGTACCTCCATCCTAATCAAATCCTTCATATGTTTTCCTGTCACCTATGCCGGTTTTGTTCTCACACGCATGAGATAGTAATAAAATAAGTAAAAATAAAATCAATTCTGACAATTGTAAGACACAACGCAACGAGGACTTGTACCATTTTACATTTCTTAACTATATGTTTTTAATGTGTTTCTCCATGTAATTGAACTTGTTTCGATCAAATAAAACAATATGTTCCTTCTTTCACGTCATTTATCATTCTTTAAATATGAATCGAGTTTGATCCGGTACCACTCCGGTGATAATTGTTTTCTTCATTAGCACCATCCTATAGTGACACGTTTTCTTCTTACTTTTTTTGGAGAATGGAGAAGGATTTGGGAGCTGTGATTTCGGATGCAAAGTTGAAATCATTAATGAAACATTGTTCGAAGAAGTTAACGGGAAATGAACATAAAGAGCGGTAAGTTGAGCTTGGTTTTCTTGTTAGTCCAAGAATAATTTTGTCTTTCAAAGTAGAGTCGCCAGAAACAATGGGGTTACCGAGTTGGATCTCAACCATGACAAAAATCAAAGCCAATAAACTAAACTCGTAATTTTGAAACTCCTAATTTGAAACTATTGGACTAAAACTGTAATTTAATCTTACTATAAGAAATAATAAAAAGAAGATACAAGCAATTTCCAATTTTTACAAGAGAATGATGATGAAACTATGCACATTTTGTAAGTGAACAACCATCCAAAATAGACATCTTTAAACACAATTTGAGACTGTGAATCCGTAAATCGTTATACAAACAGAGTTTAATGGTTACAGGAAAAAACCATCAACCTCTCGTCCTGCGGTGGACTCTCGATATATAGAGATCGCTTCTTGCATCACCTTAGCTTCAGAAAGCAATTTACTTCTTCTCTTTCCGGATGGATGGGTAGAAAGGTAATCTCGCAAAGCAGAATCACCCGATACTTGACCCAACTTTTCAAATACCTTTGGTGCGACCCGTGGATCGTACCCAGCAGAAGCCATCAGCAGCAAGCCTATGTAATCAGCTTCAATCTCCATCCTACACATGCCACCATTCTCATCACATGCACACATAATCAAGAAATTCAAGAATAGCCCTCTTATACTCATTTTCTTCAAAATTTCAAGTATATGTAAATCTATTCAAATTTTTTAGTAACTATATATGAAGACCAAGTTGTTCGCCAGAAAAAAGGAGTTTTGGAAAAGTGACTTGCATAAAAGATCCAACAGACAATATGGTACAAAATGGCAAGATGATTCACACAATTCTTCTTTAATTAACCAACAAATTTGTATATAGAGGAAAGAGCAACCTCAAATCAGCAAGAAGTAATGATAAACAGTTGCAGTTAATGTGTCTTGTAGTAACTTTCTCTACTAACTGAAGTATGTTCTTTTTCACAATCTTCAATCACAGCTAACCAAAATACTTGTAAAAAATACATAAAAAACAAAATCTACCATGTAACCAAGAAGGAGACTAGTTGACCCCAAAATAGAATTAGAAAGGTCAGAGATAACATTAGCAGCTAGGTAATCCAGTATGCAATTTGAATTTTAAAGCAAGGAAAAGTATTTAAATAAAAGAGACCCCAAAAGGTTATACCCTACCTTCGGGAGAAAGGAAGCCTAAGCAGAAGATTTGACATCGTGTTGACCAGATCTGGCATAACGAATTGATACAAAATTAGCTGCCCGATGGTAAACCAGAGGTGCTTTGTAATCTGCTCAGCTGCATGTCTTGCCACAGCATGTGCAACCTACAACCATATTCAAGTTTAGCCAACACATCAATATCCATAAAGTCTAAATAGAGGTGGCAAGAGAGGTGGGTAGGGTAGTTTGGGTAACGGGTCAAAAAAGGTACCGGTTGAAACATGCAATTTTTTAAGTCAAATCCAGTATGGGTCAAAATGGGTATGTCGGGTTAGGATGACCCATAAACCTTTTTTTGCCCATTATTTTATATAAGCAATTTCTGCATCAACTATGCCTACAAAACAGCATGATTACAACAATAATCTAATCTTTAAATAAAAATTATTTAGAAGGTTTATGCATTAGAAAGATTTTTGGCGACTTTTGCACAGGTTCCATTTTTTAGCTCATTTAACCGGTTTAAATAAACAATAGCTAAAATCGACCACCTCATAAGTAAATGGGTCCATATTTTCACCATCGGCTATTGACAAAATGTCTTGAATATCTTTTAATAATGACAAAACCATCAAAAGCTATTTAATGACAATGATTTAGTATGTGAGTTCATATTAGAACTTGTTAAAAAAAGATAGGAAAATTGGATTTTAATAATCCAAGTTATTACCAATTGGCCAATATTAATCCCAATTTCAAAATTGGCCTACATTAATCCCAATTATTAAGGTGTTGGATTTCATTGGACCCCCGTTAAGTTTTCCTTAACTCCGTTAGTTTTTTGCTGACGTGGCAGCCACGTGGCTTTTATTAATCAGTGCCACGTCAGCAAAAAACTAACGGAGTTAAGGAAAACTTAACGGGGGTCCAATGAAATCCAACACCTTAATAATTGGGATTAATGTAGGCCAATTTTGAAATTGGGATTAATATTGGCCAATTGGTAATAACTTGGATTATTAAAATCCAATTTTCCAAAAAGATATGTTACATTTTCTTATGGGAGAATTGGAAAAGGAAAATGCTGCAATTTTATTAGGATGAATGAAGTGCGCTCCTTCTCTTGGATCTGAAAAATAAATAAAACAACAGAAACCTTGTTTATCTATAATCATTTTCTACATCATTCTTGCTTTTAGACCAATCAAGTCATATTATTATTTTAACTTTCTGATCATTTTATGTTCTATGCAAACCGATTATCAAGATAAATGTAAAATCATCCAACCCACTAACTTCAAGCATCTTCCAATTCTCCAAAAGAATCACTTAAAAAATGAACATCCAAACACTTACAGTAGGAGGAAGATTCATTTTTATTTCTTTACAATGATCATACTAACACCATGAATTATTAGAACAAATGTTATGGCTACCTGATCTAAACCATCAAGATGTCATGACTAGGCTTCTAAATCTAACGATCACTAAAAAAATTTTGGCATGGACAGTTTGATATTAGGATTTAGAATGAAATAAAACCGTGAGCAACCCTCAAGTTGTTTATTATGTCCTTATGTTTGGCCAATATTGTTCCATCTAAAAGACTAACTCCCTTATCACTTCTATACGATACAATATTAGATCGTACATTATAGGATAAAAAGAAGCACATATATTTCATCACACAATGCTTACACTTATATGCAAACAAGTCCCATTCACATTAACAACTAAATAAGCTTAACATACCTCATGACCAATAATGGTAGCAATCTCTTCATCGGTCTTAAAGTGTTCTAATAACCCAGTAAACACAACAATCTTCCCACCAGGCAAACAAAAGGCATTTATAAGATGATCATTCACCACCAAAACCTCCCATTTCAACCCCTCCAAATGCGAGGTAGCAGACATTAACCCCTTATCTTTCCCCTTCTTCCTACTTTCATCCACCCACATATCATTAAGAACCTCATCTTTTCCCTGCCAATTATCTCCACCAGTCTCCTCCGCCGTTAAATTTTCCTTCCCTCTACTCTCAGATGCAACTCCACTTTCCGAACCATAACTAAAATCTGTCCAAACCTGTTCTTTCTTCAATCCTCTTTGCAATGCTTCAATTATATCCTTTGAAATCATTCTAACCCTAACACTTGCCGGATGCATAGCAGGTAAAATTTTCCCTTTGAATTGCTCTTTCTTCATGTTCTGAAACTGAGATTCCCCAATCATTTTCTCCAAATTGTTCGACAATAAAACAAGATGCTTCCGTTTCGTATAAGGTACTGTCTCCACATTTCCAAAATACATAGTTACTCCGATTCCTGATCCCACTAATACAACTATCAAAACATTCCTAGGGTTATCAGTCCACTTTTTGAAACCTCGAGGCTTGAAATGCCTAACTTGTCGCGAATCGACGTAGTAATATCTATAACCACTCCCAATCGATCGAAAATTTGAACTCCTATTAACAATTACGGGAGAAAACGAAGAGATTTTAGGAAACCTAATTGGATTATATGAACCGGATGTGAACTTACTCAATTGATCGCTGCGGTTGATGGTTGGAATTGGATTTCGGATTGGGGGTTTGGGGGCGGAGGCTTTTGAGGTCAAGTAACGAGAAATTGCATCGAAACCTAGCTTTGATCTTCTGTACCATGCCATTTTTTAGCTCCCGAAGAAATTGAAAGGGTGAATAGCGTTATTGCGGAATAAGATTTGAAGAGCTTGTTGTGCAAGAAATAACAATGGCGTTGTTTTACTTTGGAGAAGAATGAGGGTTTCTGAAATTTTAGAAAGGTTCCTGTCAAAATGATTTTATTTTCATTTTTTAATTTATTAATCTAACAAACAACATACTAACTTTTTATAATTAAAATTAAATATGAGATTATTTAAACCAGTGTTTTCATGACCGGACTAGACTGGCAGTCCGGTTATACATATAAGAACCGCTTCTATATTGACCGTCCGGAAACACAATCCAAACAGAAGAACAACGAATATGCCTGCATTTTTCCTTTCCAAAAAAAAACCAAAATCAGAAAAGAAAAAAAAGGAACTCCGATGAAGCCGGATCTGGGGAAGTTGTGGTTGGCGGTGGCGGTGGCTCTGTGAGCAAGGCGACTTCTGGGTTGTTTGTGGCCGACGAAAGGTTTACGAGCAACAATGACTTTCAGATCAGGATGAAACAAATCTTAGACGGGGAAAAATTGATACACATAGAGAAGTGAACGGCGGCTAGATAACATAAAGAAATGGCTATGTTCTTTTAAGTCTTTTCTCACGTAAAAATGTAGGGTTTTTTAGAAATTATCATTTATACCCCCTTAAGATATACCAACGTTACTAGTTAATATTGTATAATATGTTTTAAGCTAATCCACCAATATCAGTATTTATATTTAAAAATAAATAAATTATATATAATTGTCACCCGATTCAACCGGTCCGACCAGTAAACCGGTAAGACGAACGGTTCACTCATCGGTCCGGTTTTGAAAACATTATTTTAAACATTATTAAATTTGTATTATTTATTTTATTATTATACTTTACAGATGATAATAATATATATTATAGATAGGTTATTGTAAGAAGTATTATTATGATAAAAAGGCTAAGAAGACGTCTCAACCATTAAATCTTAAATTAAATAAAGATTTATGGTCCAAAGTTTTTCTTATAATTAAAGAGAAGAACAAAAGATTGAAGGACATTTTTGATATTTTATTAAGTTCCTCCCATTTACTAAACCTCCATAACTCTTGAATATGATATTATTTTTTAAAAAAAATCACACCATAAAAAGGAGTGTTTTTTTAATTTAAAACGCGTACAGTGATGTTATATATAAAATTAAAAAAAAATGTCTTTCGAGTTGACACAATGATTTGAACATATTCAGATCATTGTGTCATATTATGTAAAAAATATTCAGATCATTGTATTTAAAATTCAGACCATTGCGTCAAATCGAAAGAATACAACTTTTTTGTTTTATATATAGCGACACAACACGCGTTTTAAAGATAAAAAAACACTCGTTTTTATGGTGTAATTTTAAAAAAATAACGTTGTATGTAAAAGTTATGAATGTTTTAAAAAGTGGAAGAAACTTAATAGAAAGTTAACAAAGATGACCAAGACCAAATTGTCCTTCTTCCTTTTTAATTAGATTGAAGATCTAAGATGACTAGTTAGATTTCTTATCCTAATGAAACTTCTTATTTGAATATTTCTCATATACATTAATATAAAATACAAAGTATATAAGCTTTATTTTATTTTTTATTTTATTTGTTTTTTATCCGAATGTAATGAGTTTAGCAATAGAGTTGGTTGTGTAAGAGATACAGTCGTGTAACATAATTTTTTTTTTCATTTTTATATTCAATCTCAACGAGTTTACCATGCGAGTTGGTGATATAATATGTAGAGTTGTATAACATAACTTTTAGTAACTACGCTCAATACTCAATAGTTTAAGCTTTTGGTTGTTATATATACAACTTTTTTTACTTATGTTTTTTTACGTAGCGTTATAACGGTTTTGTGTATTCGTGTTATCATCCGACAACACATGGGTTGCAAAATCTTGTTTAGGAATAAATTACACTTTCTTTACCAATACGCCACGTATGACCCTATACGTGGCGTATAGATTCATTAGACATGACACCACGTAACATGTCCCCGATTATTTACCAATACGCCATGTATGACATTGTACGTGGCGTATACCTTTATTCTAATGTGATGTCGCTTCATGTCACCCCAATCATTTGACTCATACGCCACCTATAGAGCCATACGTGACGTATAGGGCTAACCTAAAGTGACTTCATGACAGACTTGGATTTTTGCGAAGCCGGCTATACACTACGTATGACTTTATACAATACGTATATGGGTGTACATCCAGAATTTATGGTGTAAATATAGTAGGACCATTTAGAAATTAAGAATAGCAATCAGTTTGTAACCACCATAAGGGTAACCAACTAGTTAGTCCAAAAGAATGAAACATTTGTCATTCATGATGTGTCCTTTTTCTTCCCTTTCAACAAAACTCTTTCATAGTTTCATCATAACTAAAAATGGTCCAAAGCCTTGGGAAGAAAAACATCAAGATTATAGCTACCATCCACATAACACACTAAAAGTTTGAATAATTGGACCACAACCACCAAAAAGATGAATCACATCACTAGTACCAGCTGTTTCTACATATCCATCATTAAACACCATAGTGCTCCTAAATCAACTTATAAAGTCATCATGACTCCAATATATGCAACACAGATGTCCATGTATCAGAGACCAACATACACACTTACCCACTTATTATATACATATAACTTGTATCTATCTATGATGTAGAAACTTGAAGTTAAAGAGCTATTATATGATTGCTAGATGGCCCATTATGATTGCATATATTTTTCTTGACTGCAAGGTAACGCAAGTTTTTTTTCCTTTCTCATAAGGCTGCGAGAGTGCGAGGAGTGGAGTCGGGGGATCGAGTTAAGGGTGAGGGTCGAGCACTCGAGCTTACGTGGGCGGTTTTTTCATCAGTAAACACCGCCGTCCCGCTTCCAGCAACACATGGAAATTGGTGGTCCTTCACCATATTCGTGAAAAAAAAAATTGTGTAAGACAAGGGACGGATAGAAACTACCTGGCGGGGAGTTTGGTGTTTCCCGTGGGTGCAAAATAGTGTCTTGGACGGTACCAAAAATACCCTCCAAGCCCATGTTATTTAAAATCCATGTTCCTCTCAAGGATATTCAATAACTAGTTATTAAATGTGGAAAATTGTGCATTAATCATTTGTTTAAACTAATCCATGGCTACCCCCCACCACAATCACGATCTTAAATTGGTTGTAGTGTTTCTATTGGGTGGGTGGATTAGTCACCTCATTATATATAATACTTCAATTACGTCCATCCACTTTTTTGTCTCTTTCCACAAGCATCATATAAAGGTGATAAATATAATCATTCTTATGATTTTGGATCATATTAAATGAATTGATCTCAACTGTCTTTTGACCTTTATAACCCTGGTCGTTTGATGTTTTCAGAAGTTAGTTGAACTTTTTTGAAGTTTAAAAAAGTCAGACTACCGCCCAGTGCATATGTGAAGAAATGAATGAGAGTGTTTGTAATCTTAAAAGTTGAAATTGATACTTGGGTTTAAATCTTGTAGAAACTCATATTTTTCTTAGCCTTCAACCAAATTCATGGTTGGTACATCTATATTGTTATACATTTGATTAGTAAAACTTGAATATTTCATCAATTTACTTGATTGATTGCTAACATTATGAAACTTGCAAAGTGATACTTAAAATTGATACAATTTGTTTAGTGATTACATAATAAAATTGATATTTGATACTGTTGGGATTTGGCAGTGGTATTCGGGTTGCCCGGTGACATATTTAAAAATTACGTGACCGATAGATTAATAGTTTATAAAAGAGTTTACCGAATTAATTTATGATTAATTCTGTAACGCAGCGGAATAAGATTATATATATAAAATATATATATACATATATAACAAATTATATATATTAAAACTATTTAATCAATTAACACAAATACCGGTACACAACAGGATTCGATTATCGAACACGCAAACATAGAAATAAATAA
The DNA here is from genome assembly GCA_039602395.1 of Deinandra increscens subsp. villosa. NCBI lineage: Eukaryota > Viridiplantae > Streptophyta > Magnoliopsida > Asterales > Asteraceae > Deinandra > Deinandra increscens. The sequence goes on along the minus strand of JBCNJP010000020.1, from coordinate 4,375,344 downwards.
ATAAATAATCTAAACTAATAGTGAGTTTGAATATACCTTGGCGGTGTTGAACAAACGTTCGAGACACCGAGTTTCAACGAACGAAGCGCTAGGTTGAAACGGAACGAACCACTTTCGGTCTTAGACGGTTGTCGCGTATCACGATTATTCTCGTGGTCCGGTGTCGCGTACCGCTACGGGACGGCGTTTATGACCCGTGGTCATTACGCATCGCGAGAGTACGTCTTGACAGACGATGGTCTCGCGAGACTACGAGATCAATTAGATTTAGATCTGATTGCAACCGGAGACGGTGCACGACGAAAAGCGTCAGACTCGCGTCGACGGGCGACGGTCATGTGACGGCGTGCGATCCGCGGTGGTGGTGGTGGGTGATGGCGGTGACGACGGCGAACGGCGGCGGCGGCGGCGGCGAGTTTCACGGTGGTGATCAGCAGTTTTGCGGCGGTGATTGGCGGCGAACCGAGCGGCGGATCAAGGCGTACGAGGCGGCAATCTCTAGACCGTAAGACGGTCTACGGGCGTTGACTGACGGAACACCCTAACTAGCAACCACCACCAAATTATGGTGGTGCGAAGATGGCCACTGGACGAGCGGTGGCGACGATCGGCATAAAAACGGCGGCTGCCGTTTTCTTTCTTTTGGGATTCGAGAGTTCGAAAGAGGAGATTTCGATCTCCTCTTTTTCTTTTTAGCCGTCGACATTATTAGGGTTGATTAGGGTTAATCCCCAAATCATCTAATATTTATTAGATGACCATTAATTCGTACCGGGCCTCTCTCGAATATAAAGTCCATCTCGTACACGAGTCCACGAGTTAACGTTAGCAAAGATTTCACTAACGAATAACTCGACCGTGAATTTAAATAAACCACTTTTATTTAAATATCGTTCACCCTTTATTATTAAACCGGTAATAATAATATTATTGATTATTAATTATTTATAGCTATTATAAATAATATATATAATCAAACGTTTCCGTTTCTTTTACCGGTTAACGAGTAAGCGGGTTTAGAGTTCGTTGCACTCGGTGTAACTCTTACGGGTCGTAACCGGGTCGGGTTCAAGATTTGTCGGGTCATGACACATAATATCCAACAAATACATGATTGAAACTTGATTTTAAGAAAGATTGAAAATTATTATAAAGGAAAGGCTTTAAGTATGGATTCAGTTACTAATCTCCATCTCCAGATAGTTGACATTAATGATCTTCCATGAGATCTATACGAACGGAAACCAATTTTTTATCTTATAGTCCAAATCAAAAGGATGAAGTTAGACATGCATAATTGCTTAGAAGTCCATGGAATATTATGTTTTTTCTTCGCTTTAATGATTATGTATTTTTATCGTTTGCTTTCTAGCGACAATTTATTTTCGTTATGATATAGTACAATATTATTTAACCCGACCCGAAAAATCTAACGTCAATATAAGTATAAATAAGAGAGCCGAAAAAAAGAACTTACTGGAACAAAATCATAGGTCTGTCACCGTATGAACAAATGTTTGACTGTGAATATGTAACCCTAAAATTGATGTTAGATCAGATTTGGTAGCGTGAGAATAACATAATTGAATATTGTAAAATTATAAATATTATAATATTTGATAATATATTAATAAGCACGTTTTATACATCTTGGTTGTGGATGATAAAAAGAATTAACTTTCCAATTAAACATAATTGAATAGAAGAAATCCCAAATCTAATGACCCTATCTATGGTAAGTTTTCACCACAGACAAAAAAAACCAAAGTCATTCAATTTGTAGCATATTTTACAAGCCAAAACAGGCAATATTAATATTATTCAGTATAAAATAACATATAAATATAATAAGATAGAATCATCTTTTATTTCAAAAGCAAATGCCACAAACATAACCAGAAAAGGAAAAGGAAAAAAGAAGATGCTAAAACAACTCAAAGGGTATAGCAAAAAAAAATTAGAGATCCATCCCAATTGCCAAACAGCTATGAACAAAATTCTAAAAAGACACAATTCCAAACACTAAAACAGACCTTTCAAACTACTTTAACAGCAAATCCCAATTGAAGTTTTGCTGTATTGTTCCTCCGGTCTTTGATGTTGATGGCGGGGCCGGAAATATCGTCGGCAACGAATCAAAAGTCTCCCATTTTGTTGTTACCACAACCCCTGACGCGTTTTTACTTGACGTTTGTGGAGCAGCCGCCGCTATCGGTGGAGATCTTCTACCGTGTAGCGGCGACTGTTTAATCTTCAAAACGTCAAGTTTTTCAACGCATCTCTGCACCCTTTTCACCTTGCAAATTTCACAAAATAATCAGATAAAATTGTCATTGAAATCAATAAAATTGTTTAAAAAAATAAAAGTTCTCTCAAAACCTGAATTTTCTTCTGCTGATTTAAATCTCCATCAACCTTAACTTCATCCAATTTCAGAACCTGATTCATCAACAACTCGATCAAACCCGCCACCGTTTCTTCGGCGACTTCGCCTCCTTCCGACACCACCGATTCCACCGCCACCACCTGGCCCGCAAGCCGGTCGACCTCGAGCCGAATACCTGATAACATCTTACTCGCTTTCTCGAATTTCGCATTCTTTCGAGCTTCCATAAGCCTCTTCTCTCGGCCAACCGGATCTTCCAACAATACCAATTTCGATTTATCCTTCACACCCACAACATCCAGAAAAGATTTAGAAAGCCTCTCTTTATCCTTGTAAATCAGCTTCTGATCTTCATAATGTAATCCTGTTGGCCCAGTTAACAGTCTTTTCAATTCACCTGTCACACAAAAAAAAAAAAAAAAAAAAATTTGATCCAATATGTAAATTATTTTTTAGAAATAACATAATTAGAAATATAACAATTATAGTAAGTTAGTAGTTAGTACTACCAAATGTGGCTGTGGAGCTGATGATGATCTCATGGTAAGTTGACCCGTATTTGACCCGGACTCTTATGGTAGGGGGAGGGGAACGGGTCTGTGAGTCATCCGGGTCGCGTTTCTGAACCAGCATTCCACCGGGTCGGACCTCCAGGTCGTCTGAAGTGGAGCTTCCGTTCATGGAGGTCAACTCTGTTGGTTTGGTCCGCATTCTCATCATCATCATCTTGGATTGGTCGTATTTAACGGCTCGGATTCTCTGCAAAATCGGCGAGATCAAAGGATTGACTTTGGAATGATGACGTCATGTGGGAGAAAACCCATTTGCCAGGGAAGAACGAACACCCATAAAAGATTCAACGGCTGTTTTTATGGAGAAGAGTAGAAGGGAGGGGATAGGGGATGAAAACTGGATGATAATGAATGGACAGAGAAGAAAACAAAAGAGTAGGAGGAAACTTGGAGTGGGATGTATGTATAATGTATCTGCACGAATATTTCTTTTAGCAGGACCTCATGTACTTTTTTAAGTGTAGTTATTTTTAATTTATTGTTTTCTTTTGCTAATGATCCCGACTCAAGTTGTTAAGGTGAGTCATCCGAAAATAAATTTCCGAAAACAAAGTAAAAATAGAAAGGTCTTGAGTTTAAATTTCAGATGTGACAAAAAAATTAGGGATTTCAGGTTGGGCTAAGGGTTTTCTCACCTATGGTGAGTTTTCTCTTGAATGGGAATAGAGATGATTGGGTAGGCCAATGACTCGTCAGTGGTTTAAATTTGCGTTAAAAATGTTTAGTTATTTTTTAGATATTTTTTTTAAACTAATAAGAAGAATTGTCTTTTATGTTCTTGTTTTGTAACATATTACCTATTTTCCTGTTACAAGGGTTAAGTTTTTCCATTAAGTCAAGTCATGTGTCTTGTATATGAGGGTAATTTTTTCATTTTACCCATACATGGCATATTGTTAAAATTTAAAATGCTACGACCCATACATGTAACATATTACGTATTTTCCTATTACCCGATGAACATGAACGGCGTTACTCGAAATAGGTACCGACGCCATTTGGTTCAATGAGGTCGGTCATACCTACACCTCACCGAATCCGGAAGTATGTTAGTGACACAATAAGAAAAATACTAGGTATTATAAATACAACACAATTACCAAGTTTGGTTCATTGAATTCTTCTATACCTTACAATAGTTTACCCAAACTCAAATACTTATTCTCACACCCGAGTTTGATCGCAGCACACACTCCTATTATGTGGTGAGTGCAACTAGGTTACTAGTTTTGCAAATTACAGATTCCTAATCGTTCAAGAAAATACATCAAAGTCTGGCACTTCTGAATTGTAGACGAGTTGGTAGATTGTTTGGCCCGTTCCTGATATAATCAGTCTGCCCACCCAAGATACTCTAATTCTACATTAAAGCCATCTGCACTCTAAACAAAATAATTACTAGTGAATCAATGAGCAAGACTTTGCAACCACAAGCCATTTAGCACACCCTAACTTCTTAACCTACTTTGGAGGTTAACAACACCATAGACGCCTCTGACCCACCATTTATCTTAGTAGATTTGGTAAAAAGAACTTCATTGAACTTAAAAAACTAATTATAGACTGTTGAGGGTATATTTTCAGGATGCTCGCAGGAAACTCAGATAGTTTAAGAATCCTATTACCGTCTGGGAATCCCACTCGTCCAGGTATCCTGATTTATTTTATTCGACTAACCCTTATAATTGCCAAGTGTTTATTTGACCCAGGTACAGTTGAAGTCATAAACTACCTCCGAAATTCAAGTTCCAGCTAAAGTAGATTGTGGACCATGCGGACGAGAAGGCTTTAACGATCAAGTTAGTTGGACGATAGGATCCCGGGAATCCCGGATAGTTTGTTATTCTTGTAATCATTATATAATAGAGGATTCGATTGACTTAGGATTCGGTTCCTGCTGCCTATGCTTGGTGCATACGTATGAACCTTCCTGGGGATCCATTGTTGCGTTGCAGATGGGACATATCCCATAGCGCCACGATTTACCCTCGGTGAACGCAGTCATTTCAGCAATACAGGTGTATGCCATCCCCTGCGCAATTATAATTTTATTTCAGATTAGGCTATAATAAATGATGAAAGTGTTGTATTTTTTTCTGACCAAACAAACTCACTTTATGGGTCTGAAGATCATACTCTAACAGCTGTGAGATGGACACCCTATTTTGTTGAGCGGGTCCAGCCTCGATTTGTATTTTCTGGGCTGCTACATCAGTTGGGTCCTGAAGCGGATTTCTGGTATGATACCTACAAAGATTTTTGTTATTAATGTTCTGCCGGCGGTTGTTAATCTTGCAGTCTAACTTACATGACACGCAGGGACCTAGCAAGCTCCAGTTTTGGCTCAATCTCAATACGGGTAGCAGAGGTTGACTCGAACTGCAGTTTCTCTATTATATTTATATAAACAGAGTTTGTCAGTGTGGCTGACTACAGATATCAGTATAGATGTCTATGGTGTCTGTGTTACACTCACCGTAGTACTTAGTGACCCTCACCGATGCTGCAACGATAATCAATTTGAAATTGCTGTCAAGCAACATGTCAACGTCTAGCAGATCTGCAATTTCAGGCCACAACACCACCTGGATCCTCTGCCCACTTTTTTAGCAAGAAGATTTATAAATAAGTAGTTAGCCATCTGCATATGTGTGTATATATATATATATGTTTGTATGTATTTATCTTCTTCTGTACCTGGGCTCCTCCACGTTAAGTCTGATCCTTGGTGTGTTCCTTCCGGGCTCACCAAACTCAATGCTATACACCATTCCTATGACATCTGTTGACAGCAGATGGTGAGCTTTATAATTTTCTATGCGCTTTATATAGGGCGAGGGAATGTTAATAAAGCATCACCTGTTAAGACTTTGTTGATATTTGCTCTGAGGACCATTGCCTCATAAGATACAAAGTTGTAATACGTTGATGGTATTCCTCCGTCATCATTTATCGGAACGAAAGGTGTGGTAGAATCGATCCGAATTGCAGCGCCATGGAGTGCAACCCTATAGAGGCATGGCGGCGGTATGCAGTTGTATTGTTCCACCTTGTAGCAGCTCATCAGTTTGATCTTGTTCAGTGCTCGCCTATCCTCGATCTCCTCAATCATTGCCTGGACAACATCTCCCTGCATTGCATTGACTGTTAGTTCAACCTAAACGGCATAACATTTACACATCTACAGGTCTATGTAAGCGCGCTTACATGTTTATCAAGCAGGAGATACGCCCATTTTGTTCCATTTGCAAATGGTTTCCACTTCCGTATGGCCCTCACCTCGATGGGTATAGACGCCCTAGCAATCTGTATGTCAGATATCCTGTGTTCCTGTGCCATGGTAGCGCTGCAAAAAAAGATAGATATGTGAGTGAAAACAAAGTCTAGAAAGGCTGTTATGTAGGACATAGGAGACATTGAAACATAATTCAGTCTTTATAGGACCACACATGCAGCCACAGACACACCGGCGTGTAGATTATTAAAGGAGCAGCACACTCTGGTAGTGGCTATAAGACCACTCTATCTATAAAGTCTACCAAGAGGATGTAAATACGCATACTGTATACATGACCAACGCATCACAGCAATAAACCAGGACAATGCTGTTCAGACATCTGATGACAGTGAAACTAAAGAAACACCCATGATAAGTCAACCAGAGCACCCCGCATAAACATTTGTGGTACCTGAGGTATGGTGATCTGTTGCAAGAATTCTGAGTAGACTATGTTTTGTGTTGTGTTCGGCGGGTAGTTTTCCTGTGGCACAATGAGGACCTTCAAAGATCTTGGGGACGTTGCTCGCGAGAAGGCAACATACAATTGTCCATGGCCAAACACGTGGTGAGGGAGGTATACACCAATCTTATTTAATGACTGTCCCTGGCTTTTGTTAATGGTCATCGCATAGCAAACCTTTAGAGGGTATTGCCTCCTTTTAAAAATAAAAGGAAGCTCCTGATCATCATGTAAAAAGGCAATCCGAGGTATGAACACACGATTACCTATACAGGTGCCTGTTATTATCTTTGCCTCAATTAACCTCGGCAAGAGTTGGGTGATAATCAAGCGCGTGCCATTGCATAAGCCGGCTGAAGGGTTCAGATTGCGTATCAACATAACTGGTGTGTTTATTTTGAGGTCCAATTGATGTGCGGGCAGCCCTGGGAACACCAACCCATTAAGGTATTCCATCGGATACAGGGCCTCAACATCATTTCCACTATGAGCACGCGGGTCGACCGAATCTGTACTTAGCCTTGTTGTTAATTCACCTGCAGTCATTCCCAACACAACCTGATTAATGTGGTCAGCGGTTTCATTTTTTGGGCACACTATTGCCCTGTCATGAAGATTGGCAGTGGTCGGGCAGGCGAGCGTTGCTTCATCATAGATGAAGCTGATAAGTTCTAACAATGCACTCTCATTGTATGGTATGATATACTCCGGTGGGATCAGGATATCCTTTGTATCAGCCCCCTCACCGCTCGCACTGCTTCCTAATGTTCCATCACCTACACTGAGCAGCCATGATGAAAACGTGCTGACCTCTTCCTTTTCAGCAGCCGACATGCCCGGCCTGTGTAACCTCATGTTCTCAGTAAGTGTAAACACTGTAAAGCAGGACCACAACGCGGAACGCGGTAACGATAACGATATTATTGTTGATTTGGCTGCACCTTTTTTCACAGGCAGCGTCTGCCTAAAATCACCCCCCAGTAATATCGATCTGCCGCCAAACGGAATGTTAGGTTCATCCAATATGTCTCGCAGGGTCCTATCCAAAGACTCTAAACATCGCCTGTCACTCATGGGCGCCTCGTCCCATATAATAAGTGTCGCTTTCAGTAACAGTTCGGACATCTTCGTATGCTTTTTCACGTTACACAAAGACTCCTCTGTTATCCTTATAGGTATTTTAAAGCGTGAGTGTGTTGTTCGTCCCGAAGGCAAAAGAAGTGCAGCGATGCCTGAGGCCGCGGCTGTGAGGACCACCTTGCCTGCCGATCTGATAGCGCTTGTTATCGCCCTCCATAAAAAAGTCTTCCCTGTACCGCCGTGACCATACACAAACAAAAGGGCCTGGGTATCTGTAGCAAAAGAATCCATGACAACCTTGTAGATTTCAGCCTGTTTGGGATGCATCTGGGAACATAACTGCTGGTTTTCAAGCGCCTGAGCCGCCCTGTCATAGCATATCTCCTCCATTAATAATCTGTTATCGAGCAACCCAATGTATTCCCCCTGTGGTGGCGGCAGGCCAAGCTCCACCAGCGATGCAGAGGAAGAGCTTGATGTTACCAGCTTCTCCAACTCATAAAGTATGGCTTGCTGCAACGCATCGTCAGGGATGCAATGCTCGTCAACATTGACCTGTCTGGCAATCGCCCGTGTGAAGTCATCAGACATATGGTTCCAATATTTGTTCCATAAATTCAGAGGATTTGAGACCTCGCAAAAAACCAACATATGCGTGAAAAGCTGTCTTAACTCTACTGCGGTTGCCCAAGCGGTTGCCTCCTCAAATGCAAGTTCCCACTCTTTAT
>JBCNJP010000020.1:4344287-4366338 GCA_039602395.1 Deinandra increscens subsp. villosa | reverse complement strand
AATAACATACACATTTTCAATGAATCATAGCAGACCTCCATTTCATTCATAACTGTGATCTTACATGAAGTATATATTCATATGTTATGTTAATTAGTATATGTTGGCATTTTGATATATGGTGGGATTAGATGACCTATAAACATGATAAGTTTTACTTCTAAATTGGAAGAAGAACAAAACCGGATGAACTACAATTCCTCAAGAATAAGAGTTCATGAGGACTGAGAGAAGATGAACTAGATTTCTTCAGGATGAACCGGATAAACTAGAATTCTAAAGTTCTTCAGGATGGTTAATCAGTTTTCTTCTATTATAATAACATACACATTTTCAATGAATCATAGCAGACTCCATTTTACTCATAACTATGATCTTACATGAAGTATATATTCATATGTTATGTTAGTATATGTTGGCATTTTGATATATGGTGGGATGAGATGACCTATAAACATGATAAATTTTACTTCTAAATTGGAAGAAGAACAAAACCGGATGAACTATAATTCTTCAAGAAGAAGAGTCAAAAGACACATCGGATGAATAACACATAAACAATTAATTACATATATAATCCAAAAGATGTGATATCAGTTAATTAATTACAAATATATATAATAAAAAACAACATAAAATTAAAACATGCTCCCACTAGAGAAATTGTCTGAATCGTCATATCGGCCTGTTCTCCATGGGTAGCTACCTTCAAAGGGGGAGGAGGAGGAGGAGGAGGAGGATGAAGACACCTTCACATCTCCATCGAGGTAGATGGATATGACCTCCTCGTCCATGACGTGCAGGGCCAAGGCCCTAACATCCCTCGGATCATCAGTGAATGGAACCAGTCCAAAATCCAGAGACAACCCTGGGATCCTCAGGTAGGGGTCAAAATCGTTCAAGTCATAACCTAGGTCAGACACCATTTGACCTAGGTCATCGAACGAGAAGGAGTTAATGTCCACCTCGTCGAAGTAGCGAACCTCCCATCGATGTATTGTATCCGACCATTGAGGCTCGCAAAATACCCTAGGTGATAGATCACCAAAGTAAACAGACTAAAATCTTCTTCCCCTTTTCAAGAAAAATAACCAAATCAGAGACGCGAATTCCACATTAAAGCATTTGAATTTCAGTCATTTAGATGATTACTCACCGAATTCGGGGCTATCTTCCACATTCAGAGGACGCAAATGCCACATTTTCAGAGAGTGGCATGATAAACCAAAAAACAGAGAGCTGAGAGAGCTAACATCGTATATGGTGATGATCGACAATTAATTAATTAATGATATGATTTATATCCGAAACTCGAGGTGGTAGATACAGATTTGACCTCTAGTAATGATGTATATCCGCCGTCGCCACAGATAATTAACTAATTAAAATTTGCTACTATTTAGTCACAGTTAATATATGTGGCCATATGTAATAGATTTTTGTCACTCACAACCTACTATTTAGTCACACAACCTAATAACAGTGACCATATGTACTAGTTTTTAGCCACATAACTAAGTAAAAAGCGTGACCATTGCTCACATTTAGCCACGCATAATATATAATTAATAGTTTTGTTTTTTTTAATTTACTAAGTAATAAAATCTACTCTTCCGTCACACAACATTATTTAAACGTGGCCATACATTCCTTTTTGGTCACACGAATTAAAAATCATAAAAATTCCGTGGCCGTTTGGTGCATTTCGCCACTCTTTATTAAACGTGACAAATAAGACCCACATGTTTTTGTAAAACAGTGACTAAAGCCACTGCACCTGATTGTTGTTGTCACATAAACAAAAAAATACGTGGCTAAAAGGGTCCAAAGGCTATATATTTGGCCACGGGTATAAAATATGTGTGGCTAAAACTAGTATTTCTTATCTTTGGCCACGTTTTTTACAAAACAGTGGCTATGCGTTAGAAAAAACTGTGGCCAAAGCCACTTTTTGACGTAGTGTTCATTATATCTCCTTCATTTTTTAACGAAAATTCGATTCGTAAAATTCATGACAGAAAACCTAACAAAACCAGATCAATATTGCTTAGGTTTTTTATCAACGAATGATGATGAACGAATAAGTCGAGACTTTTTTAACCCACCGTTGATGAACTTGAACTCTAATTCGATCATTCGTTGAATAATACTCAAAATTTATATGTACCAATGGATTCATATTCTCAATACGAATCTGTAGCAATAAGAATTAATCAAAACCATTAAAATTTGAGAAATCTACCATTAAAGGACCTCAATGAAGAACACAAGTTGTGAAATTCGAATTTTGCTCAAATCTCCATGAAAATTTTATTCTGAAACTTGTTATAGCTTCGTATTGCCATGTAAAATCTTCTAGAATCAATAAAACACATACACAAACTTGAATTCATGGCCAACTTGTGATCCAAAGTAGGACAGTTTGACTTTTCAAAAGTCAAACTTTATGAAATCAAGTAATTCTAATAAGGTAAATGATTATTTGACTTTAAATAATCCTGGTTTACATTCTTTCCATGAGGTTGCTTGAACTGAAATGAATGTTTTTTATGTGGATAGAATGTTGAAATTATTGACATAAATAGTTGCAGATCGGTTTGTTCAAATGTCAGTATAAAAAAAATGAAATGTAATAACGTTCATTCAAATGTCTCAAAATAGGCATACTTTTGAATATTTCTTCTAAACAATTGTTTTATAACTAATGAGATCAGACTATAACTGACACTAGATCTGTCTTATTTGTGTGCAGAAGTGTGTTTGTAGTGTTTTTTCCATCATTCTAGTGGAAACATTTTCTAAAATTTGAATTGGAGACGTGTACTTATGGTTTTCAGAGAATCTATTACCAACTCCAAAGTCAAGGCATATCGCATCATTTATATTAATTTTAATAAAGATGGTCGCCAGACAAATGTAACAAAAAAATTGTATTCAAGTCCCTTTTTTCAAACTTATAAATTTAATATTATTGAATATTTATCGGCTCTTTAGCTTAATGTATTATTCAGTTCGATTTTTCTTTTTAATTTAAGTTCATCTTTTACTTCGTATAATTTTTTTATATCACAGCCTCGGGTATTTACCCAGGTCACTGACTAGTATTGTATTGAACATATATAAGTCATCATGAATTCATAATAAGCAACCCTATTTATTTCTATTCCATAGTTTTTATTTTTTACCCGTTGATTCATAACCCGACACATACATGTTCTTAACATATGAATATGAGAAGAACATGTAATAGATTGATAATTTTCTAATACACGTTACAAATGACTATTACCCCTTATTTATAAGGGTTTTCCAAGAGAAACATGGCAATCATACAGCTAGAACACAAGCTGTCATGGAGGGTCAAAACAACTAAACATGAAAGAGAAATGATGATGTTGTGCTGATCCCATAATTCCCTCAAATCATCAATTATTTTGGACTTTCCTGATTTATAACCTCCGTCATATTGAGTAGTGGGGCCACTAAGGCACTTTTAATGTTTTTCATGTTTAAAGTGTTGTTCACGTTTTATTGTTCGTATTAATAATAAAGTGTTGTTCAGTTTTGTTGTTCGTATTAATAATAAAGTGTTTTGGTATTAATATAAGTGTTCTTTTTAATAATTTTAGGGTTCTGTCATTTCACCCTGGTGGAGCGAAGAGGATGAAGAAGTGTTGGTCTTTACTTTGCACATAGTTACGGAGGAAACGTGGGTTTAATGATCCCAATGGACCAAAATGTGATGCTTACTGGATTCGAGTAAAAGAAATATTTGACGAGAATCGGTTATATATAATTAGATGAAATAACATATGATGAGGAGATTGGGTTTGATGATCTCTATTCGACAACCCGTACATTGGATGAGCTAAATGTACGTAAATAGGCGTGATTAAACCGGTTCTTTCACGGTGTCAAGATATATACCACCAACGAATAGTGTTGCTGGGTTATCCAAACTAGTGAACTACGAAGGATGGGTAAATATAACGTTGTAGCAGAATCTGTAATTAAATATGAAAGGTTATATAAAAGTCCATTTAGTAAGTTAGGAATTTGGAGGTTCTTAATACATAATTTGACGATTATAGTTCACTAATAATTTGACGTATGTGAATGACATGTGATTTGTAATTTAAGAAATGTATGACAAAATGTGTGTTTTGGTTATTTATATTAATAACAAATCTTAAAAACAATTACTTGGAATCGATTTTTGAACCGAACCGGTTCCGTCCAACACTAACCGATTCTTCATCTTGATCTTTCAAACCAGTTCGGATCCGTTTCCAATTCTTTAGTGGATCCGGTTTGAGTGGAATTGGTGTATCCCAGGAATCGGTTTGAAACCGGTTCCAGTTCACCCTCAGGAACCGAAATTTGCACTTCTACACATGAGTTTGCTTGTCTTTGTTGGAGCAAAGCCAAGTTTAGTGATTAGGTTTCCACCTACAAACGTGAAGTACCTAGACATAGACGTTCTGTCTCGAGCCAGGGCCGGGTCAATCGATTTGGTGGCCCTAGCGCCCAAAAATTGGGGGCCTTTTTTGAGAAGTGACTTCATAAACCCTCTTCTTTTATTCGTCATTTCGGTTTCGATTTCACACATAAATTCGATGTATTAAGCCAATAAAAAATAATAATCAAATGAATCATATCCAAGTTACTGCTGACTATCTTCATATCAATCTATTTAGGATCAAATGAATCATATCCTAATTACTAGTGAATCTATTTAGGACTGAAGTACAAAGTAACGAATGAATCAAAATCACAAATGGCCAGTTCATCAAATAATCAAATGAGTAGGTTTAATGGCTTGTAATTTATAAAGGAAAATTGGCCCCTAATAATCCCAGTTATCGCATATTGGCCGATAATAATCCCACTTTTGATTTTTCCGTACAATAATCCCAGTTTTAAACATATTGGCCTATATTGATCCCCCGTTAACTAAACACTAACGGCGTTAGTTTTTAGCTGACTGGACATCCACATAGGATCCTAAATGTTAATTTAAAAAAAAAACTTTTAATAAAATAAAAAAAATTAAATCCCTAAATGAAGTTGTTTCAGCCCAATCAAAACCATCTTTCACGACCAATTTTCCTATTTTTATAAGATCTGGCCTCGTTGAACACCATGATGATGTAAACATTGATTTCGACTCAAAGCTAGTCGAATAAGAAAATCAAAAACAGGACAACATTCTAGAACAAAAACCGAGTACTCAGAGATCAATTTGGATGATAAATTCGAGTATCGATAGGTGCGATGTTGAAAAACCCGATGGCGCCAAATTGAGATCAAAAAATCTGATTTCAATCATACTGAATGATAATCAAAATCGATTACACCAATAGATTTGCATCAGACACCAAAACAACTAATATCAATTTTGAAACAAGAGATTAAGTAATCATGAGTCTGCCATTGGAGGTGCTTAAAGAACTCGAACTGTGAAGTTGCGATCTGAACTCAATCTTCACCGATTTCGAAATTGAATATAGAACTAGATTCGCCAAGGTATACCGAAACAGATGCAATCCACAAAAATACACAACAATTCGTTTAATGTACCTCGATTTTAAATACTAGTGATGAACAGTTCCACTCGGGTTAGGGCTTCGGAGTTAAAATAACCATTGAATAAATCACAAACACATACCTTAAAAACTGATGACCAGACATGAATTACAAATCTGTTAATTGTTTGATTTAGGCTGAAACAATTTCAATGAGGGCTTCAATTGATGAATAAATGAATCGCACGGGAAATGAAGGTGACATACTTTTGATTGGGCGAACGACTACAATGAGGGATTTTCTTTTATTTTATTAAAAGTTTTTTTATAAAAATAACACTTAGGATCCTATGTGGATGTCCAGTCAGCTAAAAACTAACACCGTTAGTGTTTAGTTAACGGCGGATCAATATGGGCCAATATGTTTATAACTGGGATTATTGTAGGGAAAAATCACAACTGGGATTATTATCGGCCAATATGCGATAACTGGGATTAATAGGGGCCAATTTTCCATTTATAAATGATAAATCATAACCAGAAAGCACTTAGCAAAAATATTAACAGAATTAGAGATTCACATTAAGTAATATTTTGCAGAGAAGAAATAAAAATAACTGTATACTAAAAGATTGGCAAATAAATGAGTATTGAGTAATTAAACAACTCAAATTAAGAAAAATTACAAACAAAATTATACCAACTGCCGGGCAATTTTGTCTTTAGAGATTAAGGATCTGAAGTCTTCAAACAAACAAAACAACCAATAGTCCAATAATATGTTGAAGGCATGAAACAACTGAGTATTCAGAATTGAGAAATCGTGCAAATCCTTTGAAGATTTAAAGCCTAATTATAGAAAACAAATTCAATTAACTTGATTTGTTGTGATTTTGCCCAGTTACTACTGTCGTCTGTTCGGTGTTAATTGCAGTAGAATTCTTCTCAAGCATTTTGCCAAGAGGCAGACTCCCGCTCTCTTTTTTGAATTCTTCCCCTCTTTTTCCCTAATTACATGCGAAAAAAAAAATAGGTGAAGAGGAGACCCAATCTAAATTATTCGCTACAAAATGATTTTTTTAGTGAACGTGTCACAGCTTCCTCCTATTTTTTTATGTAAAGACGAAGGAAAAAATTATATTTTCTCTCCTGTTTACTACGGCGACGAAGAATCAAATTATCACTATATTTATTCTTTTTTCTACTTTTTCCAAGTGCAGGATAACCCAAGGGGTTGTGGGTTTTTTTCTACCAATTGGGGTCCTCCCTTCACCACCCCCATGTGGATGGTCTACAGGGTTCATAACTACTCCTCTTGTAAATTCCTGGGGAGTTATACATTTGTGTATTGATAAGACCATTCACTATTTCTTGAAGCTCGATCTCTCCCCCAGATAAACCTTATAGCCAAGAGAAACCATGAACCAGAATAGAAGAGCTTGCCCCACCCATGAGTAAATATTTCATAGTAGCCTCATTAGACAATAGTCCAATATACATAAAAAAATCTGAAAAATTAGGGCCTTATATTTTTGGGGGCACAAAGCAATGACTTTACCTATACACACTAAAGGGCCCGCCCTCACTTCAGCCTAGTCAGCATGAGTGTATCCTTGAGTTTCAAGGTGTCCATTTGGTTTGAATAGAACAACATTACCTTGATCGGGGCATTTTATATTCACTCTATTTCATTTCAACTCTTTTATAAATGCATCAATATGAGATATGTACACGATTGAATTTCAAAAGAGAGGCCTGCCGCACTGTCATACCTTGCTTTGGGTTACCGATCCATTTAGGATAACTACTCCCGACCAGGTTGATTAGTATATATCTGCTGAGGTGCCGGACCAGTCAACAGAACCTACTCTTTATGCCATTATAACAGAGACGATGATACACGGCCCTTGCGGTCCAGCTCATCTCTCTGCACCATACATGCAAGATGAGAAATGCTCAAAGCATTATCCGATGAAGCATGAGCCGTTGACATGGTTTGATAAAAAGGGCCATGTTTATTATAGGAGACCGGCTGATGGGCCAACCGTGTCCAAGAATGGTTTTTCGGTTGACAACCAGTATGTTGTTCCTTACAACAAGAAGCTGTGCCTGCGCTTCCATGCCCATATAAATGTTGAGTATTGCGGGTGGAGCATGCTCATCAAGTATTTATTTAAGTACATTTCAAAAGGGACCGACCGGATCAAATATTCTGTATCATCTGCTGCTTCGGGCGGCCCAGCGGTGGAGAATAAGGAGTTACCTGTAATTGACGAGATTAAGAACTTCGTTGACGGCAGGTTCATATGCCCGCATGAGGCTGCGTGGAGAATATTCAGATTTCGCATACATTGTAGAAATCCAGCGGTTCAGGCGCTTGCGGTTCATCTAGAGGGAAAGCAGAACATCACGTTTCGTGATGATAATCTATTAGAGCAGGTGGTTAACAATCCTAATTCTGGTAGACGCTGCCTGTGAAAAAAGGTGCAGCCAAATCAACAATAATATCGTTGTCGTTACCGCGTTCTGCATTGTGGTCCTGCTTTATAGTGTTTACACTTACTGAGAATATGAGGTTACACAGGCCGGGCATGTCGGCTGCTGAAAAGGAAGAGGTCAGCACGTTTTCATCATGGCTGCTCAGTGTAGGTGATGGAACATTAGGAAGCAGTGCGAGCGGTGAGGGGGCTGATACAAAGGATATCCTGATCCCACCGGAGTATATCATACCATACAATGAGAGTGCATTGTTAGAACTTATCAGCTTCATCTATGATGAAGCGACGCTCGCCTGCCCGACCACTGCCAATCTTCATGACAGGGCAATAGTGTGCCCAAAAAAAGAAACCGTTGACCACATTAATCAGGTTGTGCTGGGGATGACTGCAGGTGAATTAACAACAAGGCTAAGTACAGATTCAGTCGACCCGTGTGCTCATAGTGGAAATGATGTTGAGGCCCTGTATCCGATGGAATACCTTAATGAGTTGGTGTTCCCGGGGCTGCCCGCGCATCAATTGGACCTCAAAATAAACACACCAGTTATGTTGATACGCAATCTGAACCCTTCAGCCGGCTTATGCAATGGCACACGCTTGATTATCACCCAACTCTTGCCGAGGTTAGTTGAGGCAAAGATAATAACAGGAACCTGTATAGGTAATCGTGTGTTCATACCTCGGATTGCCTTTTTACATGATGATCAGGAGCTTCCTTTTATTTTTAAAAGGAGGCAATACCCTCTAAAGGTGTGCTATGCGATGACCATTAACAAAAGCCAGGGACAATCATTAAATAAGATTGGTGTATACCTCCCTCACCACGTGTTTGGCCACAGACAATTGTATGTTGCCTTCTCGCGAGCAACGTCCCCAAGATCTTTAAAGGTCCTCATTGTGTCACAGGCTAACTACCCGCCGAACACAAAACAAAACATAGTCTACTCAGAATTCTTGCAACAGATCACCATACCTCAGGTACCACAAATGTTTATGCGGGGTGCTCTGGTTGACTTATCATGGGTGTTTCTTTAGTTTCACTATCATCAGATGTCTGAACAGCGTTGTCCTGGTTTATTGTTGTGATGCGTTGGTCATGTATACAGTATGCGCATTTACATCCTCTTGGTAGACTTTATAGATAGCGTGGTCTTATAGCCACTACCAGAGTGTGCTGCTCCTTTAATAATCTACACGCCGGTGTGTCTGTGGCTGCATGTGTGATCCTATAAAGACTAAATTTTGTTTCACTGTTTCCTATGTCCTACATAACAGCCTTTCTAGACTTTGTTTTCACTCACATATCTATCTTTTTTGCAGCGCTACCATGGCGCAGGAACACAGGATATCCGACATACAGATTGCTAGGGCGTCTATACCCATCGAGGTGAGGCCATACGGAAGTGGAAACCATTTGCAAATGGAACAAAATGGGCGTATCTCCTGCTTGATAAACATGTAAGCGCGCTTACATAGACCTGTAGATGTGTAAATGTTATGCCGTTTAAGTTGAACTAACAGTCAATGCAATGCAGGGCGATGCTGTCCAGGCAATGATTGGGGAGATCGAGGATAGGCGAGCACTGAACAAGATCAAACTGATGGGCTGCTACAAGGTGGAACAATACAACTGCATACCGCCGCCAGGCCTCTACAGGGTTGCACTCCATGGCGCTGCAATTCGGATCGATTCTACCACACCTTTCGTTCCGATAAATGATGACGGAGGAATACAATCAACGTATTACAACTTTGTATCTTATGAGGCAATGGTCCTCAGAGCAAATATCAACAAAGTCTTAACAGGTGATGCTTTATTAACATTCCCTCGCCCTATATAAAGCGCATAGAAAATTATAAAGCTCACCATCTGCTGTCAACAGATGTCATAGGAATGGTGTATAGCATTGAGTTTGGTGAGCCCAGAAGTAACACACCAAGGATCAGACTTAACGTGGAGGAGCCCAGGTACAAAAGAAGATAAATACATACAAACATATATATATATATATATATACACACACATATGCAGATGGCTAACTACTTATTTATAAATCTTTTTGCTAAAAAAAGTGGGCAGAGAATCCAGGTGGTGTTGTGGCCTAAAATTGCAGATCTGCTAGACGTTGACATATTGCTTGACAGCAATTTCAAATTGATTATCGCTGCAGCATCGGTGAGGGTCACTAAGTACTACGGTGAGTGTAACACAGACACCATAGACATCTATATTGATATCTGTAGTCAGCCACACTGACAAACTCTGTTTGTATAAATATAATAGAGAAACTGCAGTTCGAGTCAACCTCTGCTACCCGTATTGAGATTGAGCCAGAACTGGAGCTTGCTAGGTCCCTGCGTGTCATGTAAGTTAGGCTGCAAGATTAACAACCGCCGACAGAACATTGCTAACAAAAAACCTTTGTAGGTATCATACCAGAAATCCGCTTCAGGACCCAACTGATGTAGCAGCCCAGAAAATACAAATCGAGGCTGGACCCGCTCAACAAAATAGGGTGTCCATCTCACACCTGTTAGAGTATGATCTTCAGACCCATAAAGTGAGTTCGTTTGTTCAGAAAAAAAATACAACACTTTCATCATTTATTATAGCCTAACCCGAAATAAAATTATAATTGCACAGGGGATGGCATACACCTGTATTGCTGAAATGACTACGTTCACCGAGGGTAAATCGTGGCGCTATGGGATATGTCCCATCTGCAACGCAACAATGGATCCCCAGGAAGGTTCATACGTATGCACCAAGCATAGGCAGCAGGAACCGAATTTCAAGTATGTGTGCACAAAATTTACACTTATATGAAATAGCTACAGATGCATATATGTATTGTATGTTGTTTGAGTCGTATATCGGTTGTTACAAGTTGTGCTGCCATCATAAAGCAAACTGACATGTGCTCACTGGTTGCTATAGGTACTGCCTCAAGTGTGATATATCAGATGGTACATGCACAGTCTCAGTGACCATATTTGACCAGCCTATGACGCAGCTTTTGGGGACGTCATGTAACGACATGGTCAGGGTGCATGGGAACACTCATCCGCTGACGATTCCGAAACCAATGGAAGCGCTAAAGAACCAGCAGAAAGTCTTCCAGCTAAACAATGTCAGCAAGGACTCGAATGGTGGCCTCAGGTTTGCAGTTAATCGCATCTACAAACCAGAGGTGGGCGATAAGCGAGCGCTGGGAGAGGGTTCAAGCAACTCACGCTCGCTAGGGAAAAAACCTTTGCTCCTGCAAGGTGAACCACAGCCCCTGGCCGTTACACTGGATAAGAAGAAGGGCCTGTCAGGAACTGCTACTGGACCTGTTGACGCAGCGTCGCGCTCAGCAGGTAAAAAACCTATACTTCCGCAGGGCACCCTACAGTCACCCAGCCTTGCACCAGATGAGAACAAGGGCCTCGCAGAGACCACACCAGAGGCCACAGACAGACGCAATGTGGCGAGCCCGGGGACTCCTGCCATGGTCGCTAGGAAAGCACCAGCTGCAATAGAGACTACATCGGTAGAGGCATCTGCTACACCATCCGCTGCCACAGCAGCCGCAGCCATGGCCAATACAGGGAAGCCAGCAACTAAGCACAGCGCGCGAAGCAGCGCAGCCAGGCAGTTGTTTAAAAGCAAAGGTAAATCTAAATAGCTTAATAAACTTGGACTGTGATGTGGTACTTATGAGGCTACTCTAAATAATACAGACAGCGGAGAGGCGGCTGAGGCGCCCGTGGAGCAGAAAGAATAGAACAGCAGTCAGTATGTAAGGAGCAGCCATTTACGAAAACTAGACTCCAGCTTTTGTCATGGATGTGCGTCTTAAAGGTGCATCCATTAGTAGGAACTTAGGGTAGCCATCCACCTTGCTCTTTTGTTGTTGGCATAGAAACTAACGCCACTTTTGTACCCAGCCACTGGGCTCTATTCATAGACATATAATGTAATGTGTTTGGAATGGTTTTATAAAATGGCTCCTCTCTTGGTATCCAATCGAATGACTACTGACACTATGCACACACATTTTGAGATTCTTTATGTTTTAGAAGTTCTTTTGGCATTCCAACAGCAGGCTCATTGTATGCTTTCTAGCAGGTTTAGCTTCCTGTCCTTTACCTCTCTTCAATTGTGCTCTCTTTTGGTACTAAATTTGTAAGCTCCTGTCTCTATTTATGAGTCAAGAGTTACATGACAATCACCCACTTGCTCATTGTGCTCTCTTTCGGGACGCTTTTTGATGATCATACATATAAAACCACAAATGATAGCCAAGTAGTGCCTTTGATTTGTTGCTTTGTGTTCTTTTTAACATGCAAAACGAGGTCGGTAGCATGTTTCGTCCTTACCGGAACCGCAAAACTGGACTTCTAAAAGACAACATCGGAGAGCTTCCGCCGCGAAGCGCGGATCGCAATATCTAGTTTAGAACATTCATATTTAAACTTTAGTTTAATTATTTTTTTTACAGCAATCATTTAATTAACTATATAAACGGTCCTTCTAGTTTTTATTAGGGTAAAATTACTAAAAGCCCTCCGTGTCATAAGCATGCAAAAATTTAACACCAGACATTGATGGCGTTAGTGTAAAGGACAAAAAATAAGACAAGGTTTCAATTAAAGACATGGATGACGTTAGTGTAAAGGACAAAAGACGAGACAAGGTTTCAATTAAAGGACAATCCATGCAAATCAGAAAAAGAAAGGACGCATTCCATAGTTTTGATATATTTAAAGGACAAAAACTATAATTTAGTCTTTAAATAAATTTATATTGCTATTTATTTTTTATTTATATAAAAATTTATACTTTTATTTTTCTAAAATAACCTCGTGACGTGTCAGTGTATAAAACTTACTGTTGGGTTTGTGGAGCCTTGATTGGCTCGGGCCCGTGTTTTTGCCCGGTTTATTTTATGTAACCCTAATTCCCTCTCTATTTATATATCGTCTTGTACTTGTAATTCTCACGTTGAGTTAGGCAGAGCAATAATAAAAATACCCTGGTTGCAGCCCGTGGATGTAGGTCACACTGACCGAACCACGTTAAATCTCGCGTGTTCATTCTCCTTCTTTATTTTTCTGCAGTGATTGTTACTTTTGTGTGTGTGTGAGTGATCTCGAATCGTAACAAGTGGTATCTAGAGCCGGGTTCGTTACTCACAGGTTCGTCTTCACACGGTTTTAGGGTTTCGCCGGTTGTCGTCGCCGCCACCCGTGGTTCACCGGTCGATCAGGTTCCGGCAGAAGGTATAGCCGGAGATTACAGAGGGGTTAAGGAACAATCGCAGAGAAAAAGACAAAGGTCGAGATCAAAGCGGGATCGGTCATTGTTTTGTTCAAGAATTCCTTGTTATATACCGAGATTTAAAGTCGGGTTGCTCTAGTTTGAGACAATGGCGGAGAGCGGTAAACTTCAGATTGAGAAGTTTGATGGAAAAGACTTTGGTTGGTGGAAAATGCAAATTGAGGATTTGCTAATTCAGAAGGATTTGGACATGGTATTGGGTGAAAGACCAGAGAAGATTACAGCAGACGAATGGAAGAACTTAGATAAGAAAGCCAAGGCCGTCATTAGATTGTCGTTGTCAAAGGATGTTGCGTTCAACATTCTGAAGGAAACCACAGCGAAGGGCATCATGGATGCATTGTCTAATATGTACGAGAAACCTTCGGCAGCTAATAAAGTTTACCTGATTCGAGAACTGGTTAATACGAGAATGCAAGAAGGAAGTTCAGTTACAGTGCACATCAACAACATGAACTCGATTTTGTCAAGACTTGGGTCAGTTGATATTAAATTCGAGGATGAGGTTCAGGCTCTACTACTGTTATCTTCATTGCCTGATAGCTGGTCAGGAACTGTTACAGCGATTACGAGTTCTACCAGTAAGTTCACTTTCGATGGGATTCGGGATACTATTCTGGGCGAAGACGTCAGACGAAGAAATTCGGGTGAATCATCGAGTGGATTGATGCATGTTGGCAGAGGTAGGAAGAACAACAGAGGTAGTGGGAGCGGGAATAGAAGAAGGAGTCAGTCTAGGGCTCGGGATGATGTGACCTGTTGGAACTGTAAGCAGGTGGGGCACTTCAGGAATCAGTGTCCGAGTGAAAAGAAACAAGTTAACTCTGCGGAAGACTATGTTGATGATGAAACATTAATATGCAGCGTAGATAGCAGTGTTGATTCCTGGGTCATGGATTCTGGTGCTTCATTTCACGCTACCCACAGCAGTGAAGCATTGCAGAATCTGAAGGAAGGTGATTTTGGCAAGGTAAAAATGGCGAACAATGATGTTCTAGATGTTACGGGCATGGGTGACTTAGATTTGAAGACTTCAGCCGGTTCATGGGTTTTGAAGGATGTCAGGGTGATTCCAAGCTTGAAGAAACAGTTGATTTCAGTAGGGCAGTTGGATGAAAAGGGACATGATGTTAAATTCGGGAACGGGCAGTGGAAAGTTGTCAAGGGAAATCTAGTCGTGGCTCGGGGAAGAAAGAGAGGTTCGCTTTACATGGTTAGTTTAACGTCTGAGGGAGAGACCATCCCAGTTCAGAAGAAGTCCAAAGTCCGGTTCACAGAGTCTAGTGGGCAGAAGAAGGTTTGTTTTGCAGGAGATAAACCTAGAGCCACATGTCAGATTCAGGTTGAACGTACTAGGAAAGGTTCAGAAAAACAGGTCAAGGGTTTTCGTGGCAGTGGGAGTACGGGTTGTGCTTCAGTCAGAGTTACCAGACGACCGTTTGTTAAGAGAACTAGTGTTCCAGTGGTTAACGCCTCTCCAGTGGATTACCTGCTTAATGTGGATAGTGTTGTTTGTTCTCAGGGTATCTCTGGATCCGGCAGTTCGTTTCAGTGGGAGCCGGTAGGGATCGAGGATGAGTCAGGGGCAATTGCCATGACTGATGTGTTGGAGCTCAAGGGAGCTTCAACGGGCCTTCAGGTTAACTGATGAGAAGGCCGCTGCAGCCAGGAGGATTGATGAGAATTACTAGACGTACAAGTGTTCACAGCTGATGACAGTTGAAGATGATCAAGCCTCCAAGTGGGAGATTGTTGGGTTTGTGGAGCCTTGATTGGCTCGGACCCGTGTTTTGGCCCGGTTTATTTTATGTAACCCTAATTCCCTCTCTATTTATATATCGTCTTGTACTTGTAATTCTCACGTTGAGTTAGGCAGAGCAATAATAAAAATACCCTGGTTGCAGCCCGTGGATGTAGGTCACACTGACCGAACCACGTTAAATCTCGCGTGTTCATTCTCCTTCTTTATTTTTCTGCAGTGATTGTTACTTTTGTGTGTGTGTGAGTGATCTCGAATCCTAACACTTACGTCATCGAGTATTCAGTTAGGTTAATCACAATGGTCAACCCGCAGTGTGCGGGGGTGGCCGAGTTGGCACGAGGTGCATGCGGGCACACCGGGCACACCACTGCATAAGTGGTGGGGAAGGCGCGACAAAGGGTGTGGCGGGTGCCGCTCCCCGTTTCATTCTCCTATCTTTCCTACACTCTTTCTATCTATCTCTCTCTAAACTAATTATTCTTTGTATTGTCACTGTTGAGCGTAGAGGGTTTTTATGATTTGTTATTATAATATTTGAAGTTATATATATGTTTGTTGTAACATTCAATTGATTAATTTTGCTCTTAAGGTTCCAAAAATGAAGAAAAGATGAACATGAAGACTTGAAGACAAGATAATTAATTACAAATATGTAACCCTACTAATACATACATGTAACTATGTCTTAAGATATAATAGGGGTGTCTATGGAGCAGTTTAGTTTGTTTTTAGCCTCTATCGAAACGAAAACCAGCATGTTCGGTTATCATAGTTGATCGTCCCTTTAACACCCGGTTTTTGGTTTTTGGTTGTTTTGTCTTTCTTAATTTTTTTTTTCTTCTTTTTAATGATACCGGGCTTGTATTGGACTTTAAATGCCTAGGCTTGATATTCTTATTTATGGACCTAGTAAGTAATAATATTTGGGCTCGTATTTTAGGCTTTATAACATCTCAAGAAGTTAATACTTTTCTAAAATAAAAATTAGAGATGATAATAGTAATAAAAATAATAATAATAGAGATGGTAGAATTATAAAAGACTAACATCATGCCTATTGAATTCAAAAAAATGTGACACGTGTAAACATTCACGTATCTTATCTTAATCCTAAGGCTATCCGTAGTGGATGGAGCCCCGGGTGGGGGGTTATGCGCCATGTGGCGGATGACGTGGAAATGGGGGGTTATGAGGTAAGGTGTGTAGTGGGGGGTTATGAGGATGGGGGTTATGAGGTATGAGGTGTACCAATAAGAAAAAAGCAAAAAAAAAAAAAAAAAAAAACATGAAAGCTCCTCCTCCTTCAACGGCGCCATTAACATGGCGCTCCTTCAAATTTTGACTAACATGGCGCCCCGGGGGTGGGTAGGGGCGTTATGAGGGGCGCCATATTAGGAAAAAAGCCCCCATAACGCCCCATTACGGATAGCCTAATAAAGCAATAATTTTTTTTTGCCACATGTCTCATTTATAAATGGTCCACATCATCACCGTTACATGTCAAGGTCATAATCAATTACCAATTTAGTAATCACCAATTATGATTAATACCAATTTTGTCAAAACTAAATTTTTATTTTAAAATTTTGATAAAATTAATATAGATTTGATTAATTTACTCTATAATTTTAGTTTTTTATGGAAAGTAATTAACAACTTGCCAAACATAATAAATTTTAATGTTATAAGAATTTTATATCAATAACTATTTTTAAATTTCTTGATCGTTATCTTTTTCTTTTGTATTTATCTAATATTATTACTCTCTATTCAGCCCGTGTAGTATACGAGTTACTAACCTAGTAAATGTATAATGAATCTTGGAGACAAACTTCTATAAATTATAGAGGAAAAATGGACACTATTAATTCCAATTATTCGATATTGGACAAAAATAATCCCACCTATTTTTTGGACAATATTAGACTTATAAATCGACCTTGTTTTTTTCCAATAAATCTTCCGTCGATTTTTTTTAACCACCGTTTTTTCCAATAGACGGAAAGTTTATTAGAAAAAACAAGGTCGATTTATAAGTCTAATATTATCAAAAAAAAGTGGGATTATTTTTGTCCAATATCGAATAATTGGGATTAACAGTGTCCATTTTTTTTTAATTATAAAGATGTATAGTTTGGTAATTTTTAAGGGGACAGCTTTCTAGTAAATAATAGAGGTGTCGTTCACCTTGTAGCTTAATGGTATTAATGATATGCTTTTTTTTTTTGAACGGCAAATTTGGATCACTGACGGGGGCATTACCCACCCACCCGATCATCTCCAATCCCCATCAGGAGGAAACTTACCATAGGTGAGAAAACCCCCTGGCCCAACATGTAACCCCCATTTATTTATTTTTGTTACAAGTGGGACTTGAACCCAAGACCTCCTATTTATAATGTCTTGGGCACCTCCCCTAGCCAATTGGACTAGAGATCATTGTTTAATGATATGCTGTTACCTCCCGTAAAATGAAAGGGTTTAAATTCTTACCAATGGGACGTGGCTATGTAGTCTATGTTAGGTGAAAATTTGTTAGAAAACAAAAGTGTAGTTGGGCCGAATAAAAAACAACTCTTGGCCCAAAAAATAAGCATGTTGAAATTGTCCGGATAAAATAAACTTCTCACACAAAACTAAGGTCCCGTTTGTTTTCTGTAAGAGATTTATGTTTGAATCTAAATACCACTTCTGAATGTTTAAAGGTGGTATAAATGTCTGAAATCTGAATCATTGAAGTTGTTTTTTTTTTATAAAACATTTGAATATTAATAAACGTCTGTTTTTTCATCTTAAAAGTTAAACTTATACAATTAGTTTAAAAATAAACCTAAATAGATGAATTGTTTATTTGTTATTATTTTAATTTGATAAATGGCATGAAAGTAATAATATAGATAACTAAGGATAGTTTGGAAATAGTGGAAAAGAGAACAACATCTTCTATTCATTTCTTTCTCTTTTCTATGTGTTGCATCGAGATCTAGGCCAGAGAAAAGAAAAGACGAGAGCAAAAGCTTATCTCCGGCGACCAAATCCGGCGAGAATTCCGGCGTTACGGCTGCGGCTCCACGGCGAGGGTCGTCACTTCTACTCGTTTCTTTCTCTCTGGGTCGTCACTTCTACTCATTTCTTTCTCCTTTCACTGATGTTTAAGATTTTAAAAAGAAATCAGAGGTTTGTAAACCTCTAACCGAATCTGATGTTTTTAAGAGGTTTGAACCTCTGGATCTGAACAAAAAACAAACACTCAAAACTCTTAAAACCTCTGACCGAATCAGAGTTAAGAGGAGATTCAGATGTTTTTGTAAAAAACAAACGAGCCCTAAGCATATAAAATTGTGAATTGTCATAATTAATTTAAGAAAAAAAACCCCTCATAAAACGTTATGAAACCACAGTGAAAGTGAGGTAAGATAATTCGTTCTCTAATTTTAATATTCATCTTTAAAATTTATAATTTAGAGTTTTTTTTTTATCATTTTTTCTCCTTTCTTCATCTTCATTTCTATTTCTAAATTATGAGTTTTATAAGGGAGGTCTCTTTTTATACATCTCCACAAATTTTGTGAGTGCATAAGAAGGAGAACTAAATAACAAAAGAAGGTAGTCTTAGAGCATTCACGGTAGGTTCCTTAAAAATATGTGAGTGTAAATCTGTATAATTTAAGGTTTAGTTGTGAGTGGTTGTGAGTAGATGAGAGAGATAAACTTTACAAAATCAGTATATTTGACAAAAAGTTTGGTGATTTGCTAAAATTTGGGGATTGGAAGAGAGAAAATGTAATGATAAAGGTATAAAAAATATTATTTAATTATGGTTGTGAGTGGAAGAGAGAAAAAGTAATAATAAAAGTATAAATTATAAGGATGAGGATATGGAACCTGCTGTGAATGCTCTTAGGTATGCATAAATGGAAAATGAAATGAAATTTTGTAACTCGCGCATTGCTGCAGGATAAACATTTGTACACAAAAGAGTTGAATTGCTATAACGCTACGTAAAGTAGACGAAAATAAAAAACGTGTAACGACCAAAATGCTTCAAACAAGAAATTTTGTTTACCAACCACTTTGCCAAACTCATTCGGATAAAACAAAAAAAACTTTATAAAAAGCAAAATAATAATAATAATAATAATAATAATAATAATAATAATAATAATAATAAAAGAAATAATAGAAAAGAAACACTATAAAATATACTTTAGATGTAATAATAAAATAATGCATTCAAGAATATAATATTGAAGTTTAATGAGTGAAAAATATATATTACAATTTAATGGGTTTTATGTTGTGTTTTGTTTAGATAATATATAATATCTCATTAGGCTGAAATGAGAAGATGATGTGTTTGTTATCATATTAGAATGAAATAGATCATTATATAAGGAATATGATTCTTGTTGTTTTTAAAAAAATTCATTCTTTATGATATAAGTGTTTTATTATTTGTTCAAGAAATAGAACGAAGTTTTTTGTTCAATTTGATTTCTTAAAAATTATAAAAAAAAAAAATTTAAAATAAAAAAATTAAAAAAACAAAAATAATAAATAATAAAATGAATTAATAAATAAAAATGAAAAATAAATAAAACACAAGTAAAAAAATACAAAAATAAAATAAAAACAAAGTATGCCGCGATAAAGCGGGCCCGTCCCAAGAAGGACGAATAGCCCAAAATGCGATGGAAAATCAGATTTGAATTAATCCTAATTTTTAAGGGTTGGCCGGTAATAATTTCACTTTCAATAATCACTCCCAATGATCCCAACTTTCAGTCTATTTACCAATAATGGTCCCGCCGTTAAAAAATTTAACACTATTAAGTTTTTGATCCATTTTTTCAACCCCAATCTTTGATCCACCGCAACTCAAATCTTGATGAAAGTTTAATCCGTGAGTTGCTATGAACTCGTGGCGGAAAACCGAATCTACAGCAACATGAATCATTGAAAACCATTAAGAATTGGTCAATCCACCATTGTTGAAGCTTCATGAAGAAGATGAATTTGTGAAATTTGAAGTCCGATCAAAACTCCATGAAAAATAATTTCGTAACTTGCTATAGATTCGTGAGAACATGCCAAATCTGCTAGAATCGATCAATAACAAAAAAAAAAGTGGAATTGATGCTTAATTTTTTAATCCAAAGCCATGAAAAATTCATAACTTTGATGCTTTTGTTTATCATAATAACCTGTTTAAAATATAAGCAATATAGATCTAGTTTTTTTCGGTTTTTCGTCACGAGTTGAAAAAAATGGATCAAAAACTTACGAATTAAATTTTCATCAATATTTGAAGAAGTTATGGTGGACCAAAGATTGAGTTGAAAACAAATGGATCAAAAACTTAATGGTGTTAAGTTTTTAACGGCGGAACCATTATTGCTAAATAGAGTGAAAATTGGGACCACTGTGAGTGATCATTGAAAATGAGATTATTGCCGGCCAACCTTAAAAGTTGAGATTACTTAAATCCAATTTTCCTTAAAATATTAGAAACAAATTAATCAATAAATAAAAAGTTCAAAATTAAAAATTAAAAATTAAAAAAATATAAATATAAAACATATATATACTTTTGAAAGTAAATATCGGTAAAATTATATTCTATTAGTTTGTTTTTACAATCTATCAATTTATCGAACAACACGAAATAATGATTTATTTCATTTTTACATGGTAACCAAACATGATAATGGATTGGTAATGATCCATTATTACGTCGCCCATTTCAATCTTTCTTTAATAACATTACCTCGTATCAAAACCCTAAATGTTTGTAAGTGAGATACAGATAGAGATAAAGATAGAGACAGAGATAGAGATGGAGAACGAGATTTAATAGACTAAATAAAAGTTAGATATAATTTAAAAGAATATAATTATTAATTAAATTATAAAGATGAAGTGAGCTATTTAGTAAGAAATGTGTTTTTCATACTATTTAAATAATAAAAATAAAATAAAATATATTAAGATCGTGTTTGGCGCGCCATAAGCTAGCTTATAAGCTAACTTTTTGATATTGGGTTTAAAAAAAACTAGTTTTTAAAAAAAACCCCGTTTGGTAATGTCAAAAAGCTAGCTTATAAGCTAACTTTTGAAAAGCTAGTTAGAGTAGTGTTTCAATTAGTTTTTATAATATTTCTAGTTTACTATTCCTAAAAAAATATTTATATTTTGTTTTTAAATTTTAATTTATTTATATACATGTACTTTTATGTCATTTTATATTTTTCAGCTAGTTTTTACCAAACATTATTTTTTATCAGCTAGCAACTAGCTTTTCAGCTAGTGCGTCAAACACAACTTAAAATTATATAATTTTTAAGCATGATGTTTTTTTTTAGAAATATAAATTATCTTACCTTTAGATCTATAATATAATATAGTTATATTTGTTTTATTGAGTATACTCCGGTACAAATTTTGCCATTTGAAGTTTTTTGTTGTTATAGAAAACATTATTTTCACGTGTACATAAGTTAAATTAAGGCAATTTAAAGTCAGGGCAAAATTTTACACTCACTTGCTTGTTGTGATATTAAAATTTTTAAATATGTATAATTA
Source organism: Deinandra increscens subsp. villosa (assembly GCA_039602395.1). Taxonomy (NCBI): domain Eukaryota; kingdom Viridiplantae; phylum Streptophyta; class Magnoliopsida; order Asterales; family Asteraceae; genus Deinandra; species Deinandra increscens. Next base: position 4,344,648 of record JBCNJP010000020.1, on the reverse strand, counting down.
AATATTAAAATATATAATAATTTGTTATTATGTGATGCAGGTAGAGGTGAATAAAAACTAAGTTGTCCAACCGATTAGGGTAAAAAACCCGGAATTGTTTAGAGGTGAAACCGATTATTAGAGAAACCGGTTACGGTTTCAAACCGGTATGCCGGTTAGACTTTGGTTTGACCCTCGCTGCGTAGAAACCGGTTACCAAAGTGATCATAATAACTGAATAAAAAACTAGTTACAAACCAGTTAGAGTAACTGAACGTTGGTAATGACTATATAGCGGTTATACTAGCCGTTAGGGACGATTTTGACCTTTTTTTGTATTTATTTGTTTTGACATTTCCACCCACCAGTCTCTACTCCTTTT